>CAHIKZ030000762.1:1055000-1060000 GCA_903632075.3 Acanthosepion pharaonis
AAAAGCGGACCAAAACAAACTGGGGAGGTTGGAAATCTTGACTTTGTTCCTAACCAAAGAAGAAGACGGGAACAGGCAGGGAACAGAAAACAACCCCTATGTGACTTCGGAAGACCTAAAAAATAAAATCAAGACTAGCCCCGTTCACTCGAACCAGGCTCGTCTCAGTCACCCACCTTCCGCTGAAATCTGCCGAAACCAATCGCTTTCTATCATTTCTAATCTTCATCTTCAGATGATGCTCAAAAATCGGATTAGATTTTGATGTGAAAGACGGTCACCTCGTAAGACTTCCTCCAATCACATCGTCCAAATCACCATTTGGGCCGTGGCTAGCAGCGATAGAAACACCAACCGCTTCACCCCAGAATACGGGGGTGACACATTATCACACGTGTGTCCGCGATCAATGAGCAAGCACGAGCTTTTCAGGAGCGATACGAGCCATCAACTCACCGACATACGGGCAGTCACGAGGATAATGGTAAAAGGCAAAATCCGCCAATCTCCATATGAAGGCCTTGTCATTCAGAAATAGAATTCGAACCAATTGCCAAATAAGCGAATGCTCAGAGTTGCTGAGGTAATCCGCCGCTGGCGCCCAATACCAAAACGAGGGTCACTCATCCGCCGACAAGCTGAGTCGGGCTCGTAGCGGATCCTTCACGACCCCCTACACTATTTCGCTATAGAAGACCTTCCTAGGCCGAGTATGGTAGCTGGACTGAGGATCGACCCTCAAGGCGGATCAACACTCAAGGAGGAAACTCGATTGATCCTGGGGTTAGCATAAAAAATGTCGTTCCATATTTTAGGTACCCCCACTCGAGTCCCTTATACAGGTGATGAACCTGGTACTTTTGGAAATTAC
Organism: Acanthosepion pharaonis; assembly: GCA_903632075.3. NCBI lineage: Eukaryota > Metazoa > Mollusca > Cephalopoda > Sepiida > Sepiidae > Acanthosepion > Acanthosepion pharaonis. Next base: position 1,055,872 of record CAHIKZ030000762.1, read on the forward strand.
GGAGGTCTTCTACAGATTTACCGTCCACTGCGGACATTTTGAACAATGGTTCCAAAAGAGCCTTCTTTTGTGTGACAGGTCCTTTTCTAGTTCATTCCTGTCCACCTTGCATACCTTGTCCAGACCAGGGAAATACTTCATTTTCTTTTTTTTTCCTGGCCGGATTGCGCGGAGAAGAAGTGGATTGGTAAGGGGCTGTGGGTGATGAATTGAAGGAATAAGTTGAAAGACTGGGGGATGGAACCCGGTAGGTGAGTTAGGGTGGCTCCTCTTCGCTGTTAAGGAGAGGAGTGTCTTGTTGTCTTTCGTCCATTCCACACCTCTTCCCACTCTCCGTCGTGGCCCTTTTCGGGAGTCTTTTCGGGTTCTGCTGCTACTGCTGCTGTTGTCCCTGATTGTAATGGCGTCGTCTGTAATTGTGACGTCTTTTGTGAAAGTTGCGTCACACTCCTCCCGAGGCATGCCTTTGCCATGTGCTTCGAAGCACCACATGACCAGCAGTAAGGTCGGCGTCCTTCTACCACCACACGCTTCCTCTTTTCCCTGCGCATGAGGACATTGGGAATTTCGCCGAAGCTTTTGCTGGTCAATGTAACCTAGAGCACAAAATACCAAGTTGCTATGCCGGGTTTGCTGATCACAGAACTTAGGTTCTCAACTTGGCCATATTTGAAGAAAAAAGTCCCCATTCTATCCTCGGAAATGTCCACGGGCGCACCGTGAATTATAAGTTTTTCTTATTCGTGCCCATATATTCGGTGCCTTTGACATTAAAACGCTTCCAACAAGCTGTTTGGCTTCTTGTTCGTTAGCCAGGAGAATGTCCCACATTGCGTTTGACCTCCTGGCTAGCACCTTTAGCCCAATCTTTAAACTCTTGGGAGCTTCTTCCATGGTTTCCCTGCTAACGCCAATGAATTTCCGACTCTTCCCGTCGGTGATCAGCAGGGTGATGCTTATTGTAATGACGGCGTCCAACGCCTCTGATATGGTAAAGAATTCATTTCCCTTAACATATTCCTCGTACTTTGATCTTTGAAAGACATAGTAGGCCGCGTCTTTCTTTTTCTGACCAGGCCGTTTTGTTTACTTCACCGAGAACCGGCGATGTGCCTTCATAGTCAAACATTGGTGGAAGCACTAAATTAATGCTGTCAATATATTTTCCTTTTTTCTATTTTGACATAAAAGTAGAGAAACAGGCTAGAATGTGCCAACAAAGCAAAAATAAACAATGATTTATTTGTTTGAAACAAACTATAATCTCATTGTGGAAAACATTTGATACAATTTAACTAGTATCTGCTTGTTTGGGTGAGGACTGAGTAATTCATGTATGTATATATATACACTGTGTGCCAAATTATTATAGAGATAAATTCTTTTCTAATATTTCAAAAACTGTCCAATCAATTCACTGAAATTTTCGTACTGATCTGCGCAATGTAAACAAACTGGCGCCATATTTGTTATCAGCACGGTGACTTGAGCGTGCCAAATTATTATAAAGGTTTAGTAACATTCCCGGAATTGACCAAACAAACGTTTATTAATGCTGCACGTGAATGTTTATGATCAAAAGAAGCTAATAAATAAGATAATCAAGCAAATAATAACAGATACAAGCAAAGGCACAGTTTTAAACAAATTAATAGGGAATGTGCTTTCCATGTTTTGAAATTACTTGAAGAGGTCGATGATCCATAGAATTTGTTAATTGTAGGATGGCATCTGCTGTAATGCCGCGAGATATGTCAAGAATTGCTTCCCACAAGTCAGCGTTGCTCCTGAATTGTCGTCCGTTGGCGTACAGTCTTCGCTTCATGATGCTTCAAAGGTTTCCGATTGGGTTCAAATCCGGAGAATTTGCTGGCTACTTCATTTTCGAGGTCCATCGAAGCCTAACTGTTTCAAATATTCAGTAGTCTTGTGAGCAGCGTGTGAGGGAGCATTATCTTGCATAAAAAACAATCGCCTTTCTGAAGACAATTCTTTGCCTTTTCATGCACGGTTAAAGATGCTCCTTCATAAACGCTATGTGTTCATCAGCAGTCATTTCGACATCATCTGGTACTCTCCATGGGCCCACTAATGTTTATCCAATAATAATACCCCAGATCATTATGCCTCCACCACCTTGTTGGCGTCTCAAACGCTGATGGCGATTCTGTCCGTTCATTGCCCAGTTTCTGCACCATCTATCTGGTCCATCAAGTGTTGCTCGAGTTTCTTCAGTGAACAAAACTTTATAGAAGTCAATCTTCATATTGTCCTCGGCCCATTTCAATCGATTTTGAATGTGATTTCTCGTCAACGGAGGCTTCGATACAGGTTTGATTGTTGTTGCTATTTCCCTCAGATACCGACACCGAGTACTTTTAGACACAGTAGGATCCCCAATGCGACTGAAAAGCTCTTAACTGGTAAGTCCAGGGTTCTTCGTGGCCTCTCGTTTAAGTCGTGACATGAGACGACGTGAAATAACCCTCGGCTTGCCTTTATCTGCCCTTTTACGTACTTGTGTAGGACCGGCGGTGAACATTTTTACTGTTTGATGACACCTCCCTATAATTTTAGAAAATTCTAGGGTAGATTTACCTTTTGAGACTTCTGAGGTGATAGTTTTCTTTTCAGCATCACTTAAACTGCTTTTACGGCCCATCTTTTCACTAAATTCTTACACTTTTCTAATACCGTGCTGATAACAAATATGGCGCAAGTTTGTTTGCATTGCGCAGATCAGTACGAAAAATTCAGGGATTGCGTAGGTCAATATTGTGTGAATTGATTGGACGGTTTTTGAAATATCAGAAAAAAGTTATCTTGATAATAGTTTGGCACGCAGTGTATAATGGCTGGTAACTCGTTTCAAAATTTACCTTTTTTCTGGGGTAACTAATACTTGTGTCAGAAACGCTCAGGTACACTTTTGTATTTCTTCAACATCCATTCAACCATCCTGTAGTTTATGATGTGGAGCGGGCTTTCACTTTCTGATTAGTAGTTGAAAAAGGCGAGTATACTCAAAACCACGATCACAATAATTTGTGACTTCGTTCTAACATAAGCATTGACGTCTTCTAAACAGTTTCGTCTACCCAATTTCACTTCGAAAACTAACCGATGTTCCCGCATGCTGAGACTAGTTTTCTGGGCCAATGTTATCAAGAAGTCATATCCTTGACAAAACGTCATTTGTTAGAGTTAAAAACTAAAGGGGTAAACGTTCAGCCACATACATATAGTGTTGAAGAGTATCGGAAACTCTGCATAGACAAGTCTATAATCAACTCTCAAACACTACTCTGAATACTATGCCTTAAAACACCCCACTCCCGTATAAGCTTTACTGAATATCTGTGAGCCTGTGACCCACATGCAAAACCTCTCAAAATGTTAATTCCGAATTTAAGCCATGATCATGTGTACATAAATGATATTTTACGTAAAATTAAGAGTAATTTGAACAGATGTTACGAAATAAATTTAGAATATATATTTCAGCTACCGAAATGGCACTGCTTAAGGAAATATGTACAATCATTTTTACAAAAGTTGAGTGTGTATATGATCACTTTTAAATGGATTCGAAATTATTTTATTCCATTGAGCTAAATAATATATTATTGCAAAAGAACGCTCTTTCATATTTTATAAAATGTCTATTACCCATCTTACCCAGAAGTAAACGAATGGTTTCTCATGTTTTCAGATATTAATCCAGTGGAAAACTTGTGGCGCAACATTAGCATATTGACTGCCAAAGGTTAGTTACGAAATCTGGCTTCAAAGGCCAACTTTGTAATAACAAATCTAGGCAATACATTTTTATGCGTTGATTTATAGCTTCAAGCGAAGTCTTAACATTGTCTTCCCACTAAAGGTATCACCGTGAATAAAATCGTTGTTGACATCTGTAGATGAAAATGTATCCTAAAATACAAAAGCACATAATATAAAACAGCCAACCACGAGTTAACTCGTGGTTAACAGTTAATGTGTTAAAGAGACAAAGATCATAAAGGAGAACAATATCAAGCAAATAAGATCTGTGGGAAGCAATAAAATCTGCAACAAATAATGCTAATATCGAAACAAAAAAGTAAACAATCAATGATGAATTATGGAA
>CAHIKZ030000762.1:1062500-1257500 GCA_903632075.3 Acanthosepion pharaonis
CTCATTTAGTTTGTGAGGTGAAACCTCTATCATTAAATTTCCAATAATGCTTAGACAGAGCAGATTGGTGTCTTAAAGAAGTACTGAGGAAGGAATTTCGGTGACTGTAGAGTCTCTGTTTCCAATTCCTAGGGAACATCCCTATGTATACTTTTTTCCATTAATATTTTCTTTTGAAAAAAATGGTAGTTGGTATACCACATTTTCTGAATTACAGATACCTACAACTAGGCAGTTTGTTCCAGTTCTACAAGTACAAGTGGGCTTGTTTTCTGGTATGTTACCCTCATAAAATGTTTTTAATATTTGTTTCTTATGTAAGTCAGTAATATTATGTATGTTTGTTAGTGCAGGAATAAATAATTTTTAGAGTTTTTCTATTCAGAATTCTATGTAGAGGGTTGTTTTGATTTAAATATTTGTCGATTAAATATCTGCCAATGTTTACCTGAGACATTTTACAGAATGTTGGGCTAAACCATATTGGTTTTCTTTTTCTGTTTTTGGCTCCATTAGTTTTATTGTATTTCAAAGATTCGTGGTAAACCAATTTTTGTTTCGAATTACTCTTATTGAGGGCTTCGTTATAAGTTATTTTATTCTCATTGAATATTTTGTCAGACGATAATCTATTAATTCTAATGTTTACAGTGTTAGTGATTTCTACAAGTATTGAGTTTGGGTGATTGGAATTGCCATTAATATAAATAGATCTTTCATTTTCTTTGTGAAATGTCTTAAATGTATTGTTAGATAGGGTGAAAATGATATCTACGAAATTAACTATTTTAAGGTAAGATGAGATTTCACTTTTAAAATGTAGGAATTGAAAAGCCCTTATATTCTTATTCTGTTTTCTAGAAGTTAGATGACCATTACTAACTAGAATGAAAATAAGTCCATCTCCGTAAAGACCTACTTGTTTAGGATCAATAATCCTACTAAGATTGTCTAATATAAAAATATCTACCAAATCAGCAATTTTAGCGGAGTCATATGTGCTCATAGGATCCTCAATGTTATCATTAAGACTTTTAACCCAAGTAGAATTGTTATATTTTAGTAAAGATTGTCTAGAAGCTAAAAATAACTTCGAATTCATTATCAGTAATGTTGAAATACTTTTTAGCAAAATGTAAACTTTTTAAAAACAGATATTTTGAAAATGAATGGTACAAATCTATAATGTCAAATTCGATAAAGTTAGACTCATTTTCATTTTTAATATTCTGGAACCATTTTATAGTGTCCGAAAAATCTTTCCAAAGATTATTATAATAGGTTCCTTGTATATTCTGTATTATTTTTTAAGTATATTTTTTTTTATTATGCCTAATTCAATTTTGGAAGAATTATTTAATCGTGATTTCAGATTATTGTCGAAATTAGGTTTGTGGTCTTTAAATAGGAAATATAGATTCCTTATATGAGTTTTCCCCATTCTGTCAGCAAAATCAAATTTATTAGCAAAATTAGTGTGTCAGTGGGCGGGTAAGTAAAACGTGTTTTATCGTAATTTTTTTATAAGGTCAGTTATTTTATCTGTGAGTGATAATGAAAGAATATAAGGAAGGGTAGGGAACATTTTTCAGGAAATAATTTGGAGAAAATTTATCCATTTGGTGGTAAAAACGTAGATTATTAAGGTAATCCAAAAGGAATATTCTAAAGAGATCTGAATTTATGGATACAAAAAGCAGTTATAAATAATACCAATTTGTAATTGGTAGGGATAATAAGGAGGATATTAATTCAATGAGAGCTCAATGTAAGTTACAGAGCAAGATATAATGAGAAATTAAGAACACACCTTAAAAATCCATATCGGTTAAAATTTATTTCATATATATTGTTATATTAATTTCTTCAAACTTAAAGTTTTTAAGAATTGGAATCAGTTCATCCAGACAGATATACCGGAATAAAAAGGAGAAAGCGGAAAAATGGAGAGAGAGAGAATAAAAAGTAAAAAAAAAAAAAAAAAAACAATATTAATGGTAAAAAAAGCAATTAAAAAAATAAATTTAAAAATTAAGGGAAGAGAAAGAGATGGGAGAGGGGGAGTGATTATAGAAAAAAAGAAAGGAAAGAAGGAAAAAATATCATGTCATTTTTAGACACATAATGCAATCATCATCATTTTACACTAATAATAGTAATAATAATAATATCCAACATAAATAAAATAATATAATAAAATAAATTAAATAAAAACATAAATAAAATAATATAATAAAATAAATTAAATAAATAAATAAACAGAACTAATAAATTTAGATAATTATAAAAAACAAATTTAGAATATAAAAAAATGATAAGTATAAAAATAATAATGATATTACTAATAGTAAGATATAAAATATAAATTATTAAATAAAAAATAAAATATTATAAATGATATGGACATCAGCAAAGCAATGACATAAATAATTAAATATATGTACATATATAACAGCCCCGGAATATGTTGGGAGTTTGAGACTGAGAGATGATATGCCATTTAATTTGTGGGGTGAAGCCTCTATTTTTAAGGTTATCATATTTATTTTTGTTTTTGGCTCATCATTTATTTCTTCCTTCTTTCCTTTCTTTTCTTTCACAATTTCTCTCTCTTTCTTCCCTTAATTTTAAAATATTTTAATTTTTTTCTTTTTTTTCTTCCTTTTATTATTAATATTTTTTCCTTTTTCTTTATTTTTTTCCTTTTTTATCTCCTCCCATTTTCCCTTTTTCATTTTTTATCGTGTTATATCTGTCTGAAGAGATTTATTCCATTTCTTAAAAATCTTCGGCCTGAAGAGATGAATATAACAATATTCATGAAATAAATTATAACCGATATGGATTTTTCAAGTTTTTTCTTAATTTATCATTATATATTGATCTGTAACTTACAATGAGTTACATGACTTACATTGCATTAATATTTTCCTTTGAATTATCCTACCAATTACAAAATATATATATATATATATATATATATATATATATATATATATATAAACCTGTTAAACGAGTAATGATATATAGTCGGAAAGTAGCTTTAATTGTAAACTAATAGTCAAATTGCAATGGTGTCTGCATACGCATGCACTCTTTCCGTCTCTGTACCAAATAACTGAAACCATGTGCATGCTGGACGTTACCGTCCACCATACACCTAGACACACAAGCCTTTCTTTACATACACACACTTACACTATCACACATTTTAACGTCCAAAATGTTCGTCAGACATATTTAGGTATTCTATATTGCGTTTATACACGTGACACGTATCTGACCAATAAGAACAAACAAAAAATCTTAGCATACCAGAACTCTGTCGTTTTGCTTTTTAAATTTCTGTCTTGATCTTTGACGAATAAAAGTGAAGCATGCTATTAGTTCTTCATTATATTTTATCATCTTGTCGGATTCATATCCATATCTGATCTATATTTGATCTTCAACTCTCTCTCTCTTTCTGTCTCTCTCTTTCTGTCTCTCTCACTATTATATATATATATATATATAAGTGTATTTAGGCAGCAATCCTTAAATTATGCATGTTTCATTAAAAACGACAGACAAAGTACGTCGCTTAAGCTTTTTATTTAATTTTTCTTGTGTTCGAACAAGAGCTTTCTTTTTTGGACACAGAGTGTATAGAAACTGTCCAAATGTTCTACAAACAAGATAAATCTTCACTTAGAAATACACCACCCCAATTGACCTGAATAAAAAAAAAATTAAATTTATTATCTACTATAAAAATATAAGACAGCTAACCTTATCCTCAAAAATGACAACACACCAGCTAAATCAAAATTATAACGAACGGGCATTATCTATGAGTTCAAATGCCCCTTAAGGAAGTGTTTTCCTGATCAAACCGAACTCATAAATAATTACATCGTTAACACGACTACATACCTATGCTGGCACCTTACGTTACACCTATCTGACCAGATCTCTATTAGAACCCATTTAAACACACATACAACTTACTAGACTCCATTCGAAACATACTAGTAGAAAAAACAAACATAATAACCTCATCCACCTGTAAAAAACAGATTAATAATTGAAGCCCTAATAATAAAAAAAGAAAAAGCCAACTCTTAACAATATTAACTACGAAAATAGGCCACAATGTGCTAACCCTGTTCCGAAAATAAAGAATCTCTATAACACACTAAAAACATACACACAATGCATACACCCAGTTAAACTGAAAAAAAATAACATCATCCTTGATAATGGCTAAAAGTATAGCCGAAAGCGCTCGGAACTATAGAACATTTGGACAGTTTCTATACACTCTGTGTGCAAAAAAAGAAAGCTCCTGTTCGGACACAAGAAAAATTAAATAAAATGCTTGACCGTAGTATTTTGTCTGTCGTTTTTAATGAAACATGCATATATATATATATATATATATATATATATATATATATATATATATATATATATATATATATATATATATATATATATATATATATATGCGTGTGTGTGTTACTGGGAAAATGCTCTCAGAAATTTTAGTGCAATTTTTCTCATAATTGTCAGCTTATCAGTACGTTTTTAACATCGTATTTATTTGTGAAAAACTATCTCTTTTTTACTGAAAGATTGACACGGACCTTTCCTGTTTTTTTTCATAAAAGCTGCTATAAAATATAATTTGGTATAGGAATATATACAACACGGTAATATTTCATCTGTAAAAAAAATCATACCAAATACACACTTATAAAATCACAATTATTAGAAATTTGCTGTTGCTTAAAACTATGCAACACTGTTACATGCTACTAGAACTACCCTAATTATTCGTATTTCATTGGTGAGATGTAAGTTCCACTCGAGCAGTTTCTTCCCACGAACCACCGCTCTGTGCAACCGACTCTCAAGATGAACACTGAAATCTTCACCTGGTCAAGTTTAGTTTCAACCGTTATCTTCTCCACATATCCCCATAAACGATGCCTCTTACTCTGTAACCCTCTACCTAAAGTGGCTCTTGGGGCGTTTACAGGGTGGATATCATTGTAAAATAAAAAAAATACCAACTAAGTGTGTCTATCAAAAAACACTATTTTGTATGCTGATATCACAAGCCGTTCCGCACTAGTTTGAACCTGAATAGATAACGTAGAATTAGAGATCTTGCATGTATATTGTAGAAAATATTTACTGTTTATTTCTTGGAAGCTTGAAAGAGAGTAATGATTATTAACACAGCAGAATTAAAATATTGACTGAGCTTGCTTTTGAGAAAGCCATATTATCCACATGTAGCTGCCTCAGACATCTTGAAGCAAATATCTACTTGCTAGCATGTTACTTAGATGATGGCTAAGAGATTAGCTGAACAAGTGTTTGGACCAGAAACTCTTGCAACCATAGCATCCGGGAGATAAGAACTGTTGCACATATTGAGACTCTTGACAGGAGAAGTCATTGTTTAAATAAACCAAGTTCCTCTCTTATTTTTCAATAACTTAGAAAATTTCAAATTAATAAATTCGTTTACAATTTGACATCACTAGTTTTAAATTTGTTTCTAAACGAAGAACCCAAAGCGACAATCAGTATCAGAATTGTTGCTTCTTTAAATAAATGGCTATAAAGTCAACATCGATAACAAGTATGTCTGTAGGCAGAATTAAATTCTACTGCATAATGGTCCTGAAACCAAATCCAGCCCAATGGGATTTTACATGTAATGGTAACACAGCTGAAGTTGTCTACTACTCTTTGAGTTCGATCTTTCGAACATTAGAAGTTGTTTATTTTACCTCTTTGTGTTATCGGATACGAGAGAAATATTTTATCGCCTTCTGCTTTGGGATTAGTATTCCTCGTTGACATAATAAATTCATTTCTCATTCTTAACACCATTTCAATTTGTCCTGTTGAATTCGAGTTACTGTTGGAAGGTTATGAACACTGAATAAGAATGACTATAGTAGTATTTCTTCGTTTTTCGACTTCCAGTTTCACAGTTCTGCCATTTCCCCTTTCGCAGAAATACATTCAATATCAGAAGCGTTTATAAGCCATAAAAATATCAATCATCCCGTCAACATTCATATAAGGTTAACGTCAATTTTCGTAGATTAACATAAAATAAAATAAACCACATATTTAATACTTAAACTATGTTACAGTACTCCAAATATGCTGGTAAATAGGTATCCATTAATTTTCCTGTATATCTTTCATACTTTTCTAATAGGTATAGGCAAGGTTAATTGAAGATAAAGTGAAAGCAAGTTTTATTTTATATATATTCTAGCAGTCTTGGTAATGTTTTCTATTCTTCCAAGATTTGTGCAATGCTTTTCAGAGTTCTTCCAAAGTGTATCAATAACGATATATAATTTTCTTTTTAAAGCTTTTCATTTTTTTCGGATCTCCAGTAAAGTTAATATTTCCTCAGTTTTGCGACTTCTTTGAAGGTGGTATACTGAAGTAGTGATATTCAATAAGCTGACAAAATTTTAATTTTTTTTTGTTGAGGATGATGTGATGTGGACTCTTGACCTTGTTCTGATCTAGGACATTGCTGAGGTGGTGTAAAAATAGATATTATTACCAGCAATACATTTTTGAGGGAAATATAATTACCAGAAATACATTTTCGAGAAAGAAAATTACAAGCAATACTTTTATGGAGTAAAAATTATCAACAGCAATACATTGTTGAGAAAAAATTATTGCCAGCAATACATTTTTGAAGAAAAAGTTTTTTCCAGCAATATAGTTTTGAAGGAAAAATTATTATCGGAGATATAATTTTGAAGGAAAAATTATTACCAGATACATTTTTGTAGGAAAATTTATTACTAGCAATGCTTTTGTGAAGGGAAAATTATTGCCAGCAATACATTTTTAAAGGTAAATTAATTCAAATAAAATATTATGAGCAATACATTATTGGAAAAAATATTGCCAGCAATAAATTTCTTTGGAAAGTATTATCAGCTATACATTTTTGGAAAAAAATATTACCAGCTATACATTTTTGAAACATGTAACCAGCAATACAATTTTGGAAAAATATTACCAGTAATATATTTTTGAAAGAAAAAACATTACCAGCATTACATTTTTGAAAAAATATTATCAGCAATAAAAATTTTGTCGTCATTATATAACCCAATTGAGGTTGATATGCCGTAAAACCAAACTCTGCGCATTTGATTCGGAAGCCTGAATCTGCGCACATTCTGGTCCCGAATCCTGTCTCCGCACAAAGTTTCCATCGATTTATTTTATCATGTATTTTTTCTTCTATTCCATTTTCTTTCTCTCTGTAAAATCATTCACAAGTTCGTATAAGTTACCTTGTGATTTTTACTCTACGATAAGTGTAAACAATTCTACTCGTATCTCAATGTCCTTCTTCTGTATTCTTGCGGACTTCAACAAGACTGAGACCTGGACAGTCACAATTATTCCTCTAATCTCTAAATAATGGTTTCAATTCAAGAACATTTTGTGTGCGTGCTCGTCTTCCAGGTGCATCCACTATATTATTAATAGTACTAAAATTATATAGCATTGTAGTAACATAACGGTGAATTGCTCTATAAAAACACATGATAGATTTTTACCTTATTCTTCCTTGATGAATTCCTCGATTTGTTCGTGGAATCAATGGATAGAATCGTTTCTGGTTTATGGCGTGGGGATCTTCGAGTTTTGCTTGTATAAAAATTGAATCGGCAATAATTTAATTTGCAAGGCTCCATAACGGATATGTTGTTTTCATACAGTCAATTCTTCGTTTCAAAGGAAACACACATTATGTTAGACCTTCATGACAATGTAAACTTGATTGTCTTTGCGTTCTGCGCATGGATATATTGTCAGAGGAACCTTAAACAAGTAAATCATATTATTTGATATGAATGTCTTGTAAGTTTTCACAGAGAACCACAGTTATGGACATGCAATGATGTTAGGGCTGAGGAAAACACAAAGATAAAAACATTGATAGGAGCAGAGATCGTAGCAGTCAATAGTAATGAGAAGGTTTAAAATGTTACATGAGACACTACGGCGATATATTTATGAATATTTCATATAAATTTTGCTTTTTTTATTTGTGAATGTTCTATCAAAGTTTATCCTAAATGTAAATATGCATATATGTCATATAAGTGAATATATGTCGCTGTTTCCCCACCCCCAACTATGACGTTTGTCGGTGCCCCCTCCCCCCAACTGTGAAGTATGTCAGTGTTTTCCCCCAACTCTGGTGTATGTCGAGGTTTCTCCCCCCTCCAACTGTGATGTATGTCGGGGTTTCTCCCCCCTTCAACTGTGATTTATGTCGGCATTTCTACCCCACCCAATCAACAGTGATGCATGCCGGTGTTTCTACCTCGCCAACCAACTGTGATGCACATCAATGCAATGCACATTTCCCCACATCAAATGTGATGTACGTCGGTGTTTCTCCACCCCAACAGTGATGTATGTCGTTGTTCCTCATCCCAACTGTGATGTATGTCGGCGTTTTTCTCCAACTATGAAAGCTGCATACCGTATTTTCTTGAATAGAATTAAAGGCAAAAAGGGTATCGTATTATACAGAATTACGTGTTTTCCGAAATTTTTACTCGGCTTAAAAAATCTTATCTGAAAAAGCGAGATTACAAATATTCAGCGCAATACATAATAAAACGCAAAATAGACATGCGTTGATAACAGTTGTTTACAAAAGTTATTTAATATGTCAGCAATATCTGTTCTTTGAAATACTTGCCTCGTTAGCACATTTCCCCGACAGTTCGACATTAAATTTTGAATTGGATATCAGAAGAAACGCACAATGGCTAAACATTCGGCTTATTTGTATTCTTTAATAATATAAAAAATAAATGTTTTATTAAAACATGTACGACATTGAGATTTTAATGGATAATATGGTATAACTTTAAAAAAAACTTACATGGAGATGGCTGTAATACGAGGAAGTATTATACTCAATGATGTATTTAATTCCTTGTTTATAGCTTTTGAAAATAGATTCACATTATACACAAGAAAATATGGTATATGACAAGGTTTTGTCCAACTGTAAAAGTTGTATATATGTCGTCTCTACTTGTTAATGCTATATTGAAGATTGATTTTTATGTTTATCTTTTAAATACAACACATTTTCTAATAATTTTTATTCAGTATAGGTTCAACCTAATCTAACAGTAAAACTATTTTTTGATAGATGAGAGACGTTCGACCTGATCTCTTCGAAGACTATTTGTAGGTTTAAATGTTTCTGGGAATATATCTGTATTATTTGATTAAAAAATCAAATTATTCACTGACTTAGTAGAATTTTGAAGTCCGCTGCTGCACCCTTCTTGCCTTTTCTTGGGAGAGTATGCATTATTTGGTTGTTCCCTTATCTCCAAGTATGTTGCAAAAGGTTGTAGCAGTTTAATTTGACCAGCAACAATAAAAGAAAACACAATGCATGGTCATTAGTAAAAGGATGAGCACGAAATACAATTTTGCAGATCAGGAACACTAGAATCAAACAGACGCGGAAGTTTAAATATCTGGAAAGCGTTCTGACAGAGGAATGTAAATGCGACACAGATCCGTAGACGTATTGGGATGGCCAAGGATGCATTCCAAAAGCTAGACCGAATATTGCGAGACAGGAGATTTTCCTTGGTAACAAAGAAAAGAACACTGAGCTGTTAAGTGGCATCTGTCCTTCAAATGTTGGACGACTCCATCAAAAATGAAGAAGAGACTCGAGGCGACGGAAATGTGGTTCTACAGAAGGGTGCTAAGGGTTTCATGGACCGAGCGTATGAGAAACGATGAGGTCTTAGAGAGGATGCAAATAAGGAAGAGGCTTATATTTAACATCAGGAAGAGATAGGTGAAGTTCCTGTGATACATAATGAAGAAAAAGGGCTTGGAGAATCTGATACTCACAGGAACAGAGGGAAAGAGAGACAAGGGAAAACAACGCATGGCATATCTAGCGGCCTTAAGCAAGTGGATGACAGAACATGGTCTGGAGGAGGTGGCAGATAGAAGGAAATTGTTGAGAGCTGCAAGGGATAGAGGGAGGTGGAGAGCCATAATCGCCTACGTCCTGAAAGGACATGGTACATAGAAAAAAAAACAATAATTCATTACTTCTCTGATTTATTAGGAATGGTTGATTTTTCTGTTGGTAATTAATGTGAAGTGAGTATAAATCATTGTTGGAAAAAATAACAAAAATAAAAATAGTGATAAATTTTTGCTCAAAAACTTAGAATAATATTACAACTAATTGCACTCGTCTATACAAACAATATGGTGGCGTATCAAAAGCTTAATGAGAATAATGTATATATATATATATATATATATATATATATATATATATATATATATGTATGTATAACTAGATTGAAGCTGATTCCCCACCACATTTCATAATTTAGTCTGCTGCTTCAGAAAACAGCCTTGTGAAGCTGTGAGATGATCGAATTTCATGAAAAGTTTATTCTTTATTTCCCGTATATGTGACGTAATGATTTAGGGAGTTACGATAAAATGCATCATCTATTAAAGCAAAAATGTTTTGTGCCACTTCTCTTCATAAAGAGAACGATCATGACTCGCCACGACTTCCTGTCTCTTATTCTTCAAAGTAATATTTGCCCTGTTACTCTCTTTGTCCTTGATCTCCTATCCATTCATCCAAACTCTTTAGATAGTTTATGCACTGTTTCTCCGACTTATCTTGGAATCCTGCGAATATTAAATTTCCAAGCCTTGTTTCTTGCTTCTGTTAATTTCAGTACATCATGTGAGGATTAAATTCCTGAATCTCTCTTCTTTTATTATATCTCCCAGAAATTCCAGCTCTCTCTTTCTTATAGTCAATATCAGTTTCCTTGTGGTTTCTATTCTCCTTTAGGATGTGCTGGTGGCGTAATAAATAACGGCTTTGAATGAGTAATCGGTGAGCAGAGTTCGAGTTCCAGTCAAAGTTCGTTACCTTCACTTAGGTGCAAATACCTTTGAATCCATCTCCTGATCCATAGCCATGCATTAAATAGTAGCACTCTTATCTGGAAAAAATTATCAAAGAATGCTAATGCAATAGAAGTATTAATCTTACAATCCAGAATATCTTAAAAATGGTTGATAAACCGTAAAAATCAATCAATCCTGTTCTCCTTAAAAATTCCTCCTTAAAAATTCCTCCTTAATTACATATGTCATGGTATTCTCAAGATTTGTCGGTAGAACTCCCGCTTCAAGTCACTTCGTCTGCGAAGATATCAAGAATTTACTGCCCTGTAGGAGATAATATGTTACATAACAGTTCAGTACTCACTTCTTTTGTTTTAAGGACATTTTCTTATCTCGTGTTTCTGAAGGGAGTCCTTCAATATTATGGAAATTGAATACAAAATGGGCTGCGCTAGAGGTAGTCTCGCCGAAAATTGCAAGTTGCTACAAAAACAAAACAGTAACATGAAAATTCAAATGTTCTTAAATAGCCTCGTCAGATTAAGACATTTACGTGTCTGTAAAGCATGGCGTCAAACCCGCTCGGAAATACCTAAACTCTCTGCTGTATAGAACCGCTTTCGAGGATAAATAGTTAAACTGGTTTTGAGCGAATGAAGCCTCCTTTGAACATTGTGATCTGGCGCTACAAAATTGCAAACAAATAATTGTACCAAATAATAAGAAACACATCACTTGAGGACTTTCAATAGCACTAATATCTAAATGGATATCACGAAAATGATGACATAATCAAGATGTTAACATTCTACACTACTTCAAATAAAAGGTTAGCAAAGATACCTCCATAAATACTGGAAAGAGCGATGGCAGCTACTGAACTTTTGAAACCTATTTTTCTGAGAAATTGTTTTAGGAGAAAGATTTTAAGATTTCAGTTGATAGTACTACAAGTTGTTCGGTTAATAAATGCAGAATGTTTTCTTTTCAGGGAATATTACGCTTACCATGATGCGTTTTCAGATTTCAGTGTTGAACTTTCTGTTATTTTGCTGCAGTACCCAGAGAGAGGTAAATCTGTACTTTCATCATTTTGGCGTCTCAAATAAGTAGCTCACCGTTTGGACTGTCTCTCTTTTTACTGACAACTAAGTATTCTCTCTTCTTAAAGTTAAATTAGTCAGCTCGCCTTGCTTTCTTTTACGAACGTTACTCATAAATAAATAATTATTTAAGCCAAAATTTGAACTTGTTTCACCGATTCCGTCATCGATTATGTTTACCGTTTTGCTACCATTACACACCCAGTTGATATTTGACTGGCGTATCATCTGACTTCTATTCAATTACTGCGCATTCTGCTCTGTGAAAGTGATTCGTTAGGTCTCCCAGTCAAAAATGTCAGTCGGTTAATAATTTCTAAGCAATATATGATATTACTGTTCTAGCTTTTTTTTATTTCTTTACTCCGTATAACTTTGAAGCTTTCATTGTAATTTTTCATATTTAATCTACTTAGTGGTAGACAGGCTCCTTTACAATAAAATATATTTTTCAATATATGTCATTGAACGGTAGCTACTGAGGATTAGTACTAAGTACATGTTTACTTACTACTTATATGAATTGTGTATTCCAACCATGAACACACTATGTAGAAGTTTGAATTTCTTCAAAATTCTGTAAAAGATTTAATTTAGAATTTGGTAAAATCTTAAATTCTTTTTCCATCTGGCTCCATCTTCAATATATAATTTTAAGAAATAAATGATAGTGTTTAAAAAGTAAAAATATTTTAATTATGAGATCAGTACTATATTCCAAGTGGTCAACACTATTTATTTGGTCCAGAAGATACCCTGTACACGACATGGAATGCTTTTCCTTTTATGTGCTGTAATTCTTCAGAACGTAGATAATGACTCTTTACAACTTCCTATCCTCTGTAGCGCTTAGCAGCATATTTTTACTAACTTCTCTCCCTGGTATACCATTCATTTACATAAGCTTATAGATTAGTTAGATTTTTAACTGTTCCCCTCCGCACATCTTACTGCAGTCTATCCTGTAATTGTCAAATTTTCAAAATCTCATTTTTTTTTTCTTGTACTCTAGAAATTTCAGCTTTCCTTCTAAGTGTCATTTTCCAAACTTCCTCTTTGGCCAAACTTCCTCTTTGGTCAACTGCTCAGTTCATGGTAGTTTCTGCATTCTTGTGGAAAACCGCATCTCTATTACCTAAAGTGTCTTCTTCACCTGTGAAGAAACTGCAATATAGAAAGATCGATAATACATAGCAGTTCCGCATTTTTCATTGATATTAACGAAAGTGTTTTGGAAGGCCGCTCTCTCTAGCCAATTCACCCTCAGATTTCAGTGTCGCATTTTTCCTTCCTATATTGAAACACAATTTTCTGTACGAGGAACCTGATCTCCTGTATATATGCTTCCGAGTGGTACTTATCTACATTATCACATTAATTTTCACTCTCTATTGTCTTCAGGACGATGGAACTCTAATTTAAGACCGAATATCTGAGTGGAGTGATAATATCCACAATCAATTCCCATCACCTAGCTTAAAATCTAGGTGATGGGAATTCATTGTAGATATTACCTGTGGTAACGTCAATATTCACCACAATGTGAGGTTAGTCCACTAGAACAAAATTTATGAATGAGTTAGATACTGTAGAGTTTTCTTTATCGTTGATGAATTAACGCAGATCATTGAAAAATCCTCTCCGCTCCTGATGCAACACGACATTAAGCGAACCTCCTTGAACTCTTTCTTACATCCTGCCTTGAAAAATGCTTTGTAGAAGTTTTACCCCGCCTGGGTACGTCAGATAATTTTCTAGTCAGGGTCCAAACTGATGCCAAACCAAAGGCATCCCCTTATTTGCTGTTTCATAGAACGATTTTCTGCTTCACGAAAGCAAACTGGGATAGCTTTAGTGCTTACATAGCAGAAGCTACTGTCTCAACCTTCAGACATACTACCTCAAAAACTACTGCCATCATCTCAGAATGGATCCTTCATAGAGTTTTACATGCCCCACATACAAAAACAATATTCCAGCACAAACCGAACCACTAGCTCTGGTTCACCGCTGTATGCGCTGTAGACATAGATCACCGTAACTATTATTCAATATCGATCAAGAGGAGCATTGTAGTTGGACACCTGCTGCATTCAGAAACGCCCACAATCCCTTCAAGAAAGTTCTGGAAAATACAACCTGTAGCTATGCACTAGTGGTCCATAACAAGGTTGAAAAGAACCAAATTGTATCTCCAAAAAAATTCTGAATAGAGACAAAGCGCCTGTACCCACTACTATAAATCTCGTCAGATAAAAGGTAGCTCTTCAAATCGATCTTTGCCTCTAACTCAACATTAGAGGACATCTCGTCGTCGATTTTCCTCATCTCACTGAGCGCAATCTCAGTAGTATTTTTATTACAGCCCGAAAAATCTCAAGACTTATCAATTCTCTTGACACTAAGAAAACCACTGACACAGACATCATCACAGTGCTTGTTCTTACGAATATCAACCCGGGATTATGCTCGATATTAGCGAAATTATTTAAATACTACTTGAATGAGAAATATTTTTCAAGTCTGTGGAAGGTGACAAGCTTATGCCGGGTTTTCAAGAAGGTATGCAAACGTTCACCCCCCCTCTCAGTATAGACCCATATTCTGTCATCGCCGAACTAATCACGATGAATAGATATTCCCTTAGGGAGGCCCCGTGTCTTGAGAACCTATTAGGCTCTAAACTCAACCCAGACCTCAATTTGAGCTTGTAAATAGGATCCGTTGTTAAAGATGCGGGAAAACATTGTCCTTGACTACATGTGCAACTATTTAACTTTACAATTTACCACTTTCTTTTAATATTTTCTCTAGAGTATCTTGTTGTTCTTTATGACTACCATCAGCAGTGTCATCTTTTGATCTGATGTTAATAAGTGATTGACTATAATAAATGTCAACAAAAATGTTAACTTGTACAATCGTGATGTCAGTGACGTGCAAATTATTAGACACGATGTGTGCTGCGTGCTTCGACTCACATCGGCGTCAACAAGGGTAAAAATGGTTTGATTAACGTTACCTTTTTATGTCATAAATCAATGTTTGTAATATTTAGTTTGCAAAAAATCGATTCACATAGAATTCTTTCTTCATGCAAAAAGAATATGAAGTCTCTGTAATGTAAAAACTATTTTTTGATAATTAATATAAGTAGGAATTAGTGCTTTTCTTTCACTATTTCTTTGTTGTACAATATGCTTTTATTAAGTGAGCGTTTTATTATGAAGGATATGTGTAGTTTGTGTATAGAAGTCAAATTTCTTAATATCATGTGTTCGTCTGGGTATATGTAAGAAAAAGTATTCACAGAATTTAACATGTTACGACAAAAGCTGTCGTTCAGCGCTCAGTGAGTAAAAAAAATCTAAGCTACGAATAGCCGTGAAAATCGAAGTTTAAAAATGTATGCGGCAAGAAATGGAAAAAAAACCCAATCGATTACTGATTACTGAAATTGATTTCGGCTATTTATAAGAATTGGATGGATCAAATAAAAGATAAATATTACCTAGAATAATTTGTTAATTAGGAGTCTAATTAGATGAAAAATATCAATGCATTATTTGGTACACCTTTTCTTTGGGTAAAATATCGATGACAGAATTCGGAATTGAAATGCTCTTTTGTTAAATTTATTTTTTGAAAACTCGGTAACCTTTATGTTCGAACAGAAATTTTGTCGTTCAATAAAAATGTTTCTGTTGCTGCAAAAATAAAGACAAAAATCAGTTTCAATCGGTCGGTCTGTTATCGTTTTTGTTTTCTTTTTTCATAGTTAAAAGCCGATTAACCTGAAATTGTTATTATTCTCTAACAAACTCTAACTAATATCGGTCTGCGATCAGCATCTTACAAAGAATAGCATCCTTCTATATATCAGACAAAATTACTAACGTTCGTTTCTGTTAGAGTTCATGGACAAAACTGAAAGTAACGGTTCTTGTTCGATCACCAAATTTAAACAGAAGCTAGTTGTATTTAGATTTTCCATTTTAGAACACATGATACTATAAGCAATAGCGGAGTAAATTGCCACAAACAAATCCCACGTTTGGAATACAGGGAGGTGGTAAATGATGGTGGAGCGTGCAACGAACTACTGCCATTTCAGATCACATTTTACACTTGTTTGGAAGAGGAACGTCACTGTCGACAGCAAAGTGAGGAAGTATTTAAAGAGAAGATTCTTCAAACTTTAGCAGGACTCGCGGCCGCTTATTGTACCAAGACACATGGAATGTAACTCGAAAACATTGATTATTGAATCTAATATTTGATCGAGGAAGATATTAGAAAGGAAGAGGTTTATTTACGGAGAGTAACATGTTGGAATCTCAAACTATAAAAGTTAAAATTATACTAGTAGAATAATCAAGTGAAGCTGTTATGGTAAAATTCTACTTTGCACGATGATGTCACGATTCTTGAAAACTTAAAATTATGTATTTGTATTTTAAGCATTTACTGTTATATTTATCATTTAATTTTTTAAAAATAAAAAAAAATTCATGTTAAAAGCATAAGAAAAAAAATCTTTGTAATCTGAATGACTCTTTCAATGCATAGAATATACCACACAATTACTTGTTGCGTTTTGGCCACATGCACTAGAGGGCTAGCATATCAGAAGTTGGAGTCGAAAACAACAAGGACAGTCACACATCTCTGAGGAAACTGATGATATTTTTTTCTGGTGGTATATTTAGAAGACGCGCTACCGGTATCGATTGGCTTGCACCTTGTGACGTTTGTACTGGATAGCCGAAACGCTCGCGACACAATTATACGAATGATCTATCAAGAAAAGATCAGGCGGTGTAGTCATGGCAACAAAGAATGAACTATATAAAAGAATGCGCAATAAAAACTTTCAGATGGGTTTTTGCTTTTAAGGCACGCATGCGCACACAGTATTTCAAACATGCGTCAAAAACTGAATATATATATATATATATATATATATATATATATATATATATATATATATATATATTGAATTTAGGACAATGGAAAGAATGTATTATAGACATGCTCGAAACGTTATATTTTAAAATTTATGAAGAGAAAATTAAATTTGTGTCTGTCTGTCTGTGATTTTCGATTTATATGTACTAGAATTTTTTGCAATCCTCTGACGCTTGTTGATATCCTGACTGTGTTTAGTATTTTTGTATGTATCGCTAACTTTTTTGCCAAGATTTACAAACTCTACTTTTCGTTCAATTTCGTAAACCAATCGCTGAAAATTGAATAAGCTGATGATTTTTTTTTTAATATGCAAAAACCTACTTCGCGGTTTTTACGTACCCTAGTAAAATCAACTGTACCTGTTAGCATTTCTCCCAAACTTTAGTTTTGATCGGTCAATATATTGCTGTGACGGACGGACTAACGGAAGCCACAGATTTTATATATAGATAAAGTGAGAGATGGGGAAAATAGTGCTTATATTTATATAGTTTTTGCTGTTTTTATATAAGGGAACGAATGTTTTGATCCAAGCTCTACAGAAATTTTACATATTGTTTGTCATCGGCTGCAAAGCTTCGGATTATCATCTGGTCATACATAGGAGCAAAATAGATATTTCGGTTAAAGATAACATAATGAACTCAAACAGAATTTGTGTTATAAATGATAAAGTAAATGCTTGATTATTTACTGTTTGAAAAGAGTATGTCATAGAGACATTATAAATGAACAAACCGTGCTCAGTACGATGCATTCACTAGAATAAGAGACGAAAAGGTAGGTGCTAAACACAGCTCTTATGAAGCAACATTCCTTTTTTCCAACTTGGATAAAACAAGTGAAAGAGCATGTTTTCCTCTCAGCAAAGACTAAGGCTATTGAAATTCTTTGTCCTGGGAAAAGGAACATACCTGTAAGCACCAGCCTCTAACCTAATACTGGTAGTCTAGTATCATTGATTTAGTAAGTAATTCAAGCTTGCAATTGACTATCAGTGTGCAAGATTTTGAAAAACATTCGAACGCATTGGATAAAAATACAAGCATTAAAGGTTCTACCTATTGCGCTGTCTTTATTAGAGAAGTTGACAAAATTTTAATGTCACAGACGGATTATTAGATTTATTATCTTTTGAAGGGTGAAGTGACAGAGCAAGGTATATTTAGTCAATTGGAAAAGATGTTGCGGCTGTGATTTATCTAGCAAATACATTTACGAGAGGGAGTTGATTGCCTACCTCCAACCGGTTTTGTATTTATCTGTCCTTCTTCGAGACTATTTTCAATCAAGATTTAATAAACATCCGACGTACCAGCCAAATATAACAGTTGTTCCTTCTTTTGTTAAAGCACATTAACTTTCGAATATTAATGCAAGTAAGCTTCAAGCTATTAGCAAAAACATGCCTGTTTCTTTTAATGACTTTTTAAATCATTTCACCCCAAGCAAGGCGGTAATGCCACTAGTACGCAGGTGGCGGGGGTCACAGGGCGTGAAAGAGAGAAAAGACTGAGTATAGGGAAGATTGAGGAAAATACAAAAGATAAACGAGATTCAAGAATATAGAAAGTGGCGATTGATGTTGCATTTAAATTTTTGAAGATTGTAGTTATCAGGAAAGTAAGTAAATGGAAAGTAGTTCCACAGACAGAAAGTGTGAGAAAAGAAAGTGTTGGAGTAGAAGTGGAGCTTGCATTAGCTATTTCAACAGTAAACAGGTCGGACCTAGATGGCAATCTCGTAGAACGTTTAAATCCATGAAGTCTGAGCACTAGGGGAAAAACATCGTAATTTCAGATCTAATGACGGAAAGAACCTTCTATAAGCCATTGTCAAATAAAAGAAAAAATAAAACTATCAACAAATGCCTTTTACCACAGGAGACAGGATCTTGAGTGTATAAAATATTTACTATACACTCTAAATAAAATGATACGCATAAATTGTCGATTTTTAGTACTTTATGAAAGAATCCAGCTATTGCAACATGAACTGCTGTCAGAATCGATCGTAATAATGTCTTTTAGGTTATCTCCTTTTTCAGAAAATATATAAAACAAATCGTTGAACTAGTTTTGAGAGGAAATATATGACTGAAAACTCTAATTAGAAAATTTCATCTTGCCAAATGTCCCTTTCAGCCGTTCATGCAAATCATGCTTATCACATTTCGTGCTCAAAAGCCATCAGTAGTTCTGCATCAAAATATTTATAATGTTCATTACATGTAGATATTCTCTTTTATGCACATTTGTAATCAGAAAATAACGTGATAGTAATTTAATGGGTATAGGCATTTAATCATGGTAATGGCAATCTGCTGAATTTAATTACATGTATTAGTATGGGAAAATAAAGCTGTTTAAGTGACATCAAACATGGCATGGCTGTTGGTGTCAGAGAAGCGGATCTGAGTATTTTTAAAAACTACTGATCTACGAAGATTTAAATGTACAACTATCTCTCATATTTACAGAGAATTGCCAGCAAAAGAAAATATTCCCATGAGCGGTAATTCTGTGGGCTAAATACCTTGTGGATGAAACAGGTCGGCGAAGAATGAACAGACTGATTCAAATTAACTGAAAAGCCAAAATAGCTTAACACCCACTTAACATAGGTATAGAGAAGATCATTAATGAACACATAACATTGTAACAGATGGGCGACAGCATCAGAAAACCAAGCCAGGTGTTACTCCTGTCAGATAAGAACAAGAAACTCAGACGCCTATGCGTAAAGTATCAAGAAAATCGAAATTTGTAAAATTGTTGTTTGATCTGATGATTATCGCTTTTTACGGTAACATTCGGATGTAAGAGCCAGAATTTAGCATAAACAGTGTAAAAGTATCGATAAAATTTAATTTGTATCAACGTTTCTATGTAATGATAGTGGCGTAATGATATGGAAATGTTTTCTTGGTATATATTACGAATCTTGGGATCAATAAAAATCGTTTAAATGGCGCTGCCTAGTAGGTTTTGGTGCTTAACCATGTGAATCAATGTATGACCAGGGAACTGCTCTCCTCTGGTGGTAATCGCACCGTATTACAACTGAAAAATAATATTAGAACGGTTCATGAAACAGACCAATTATTTTTTCTGCGTTAAAGTGGCCGCTAAAATCAAAGGATCTCCAATAAAGCATATTTGCTATGGAGTAGAAAAAGAATTTCGAATCTTGTATGTGCCAACAAACAATCTACAAGAATTCCGAATGCTATATGGTATGGATCCAGATTAGTAAAGAGTGCTTTTACCGCTTCATAGAATCCATGTAAAAAAAAAAAACTGAGGTTGTTCTAAAGTAAAAAAAAAAAAACAAAGAGTTCAATCCGGTATTCTAAGTGTCTACCTAATTTAGTGACCTCTCTCGCTATATAAACAGGGTGTGTCAAAAGTACTTTTATAACTGTCTGGTTGGGTTCCTCACAAAAAAAAAAAACAAACAAAAGTTCATATATACGACCATATATATATATATAATTTTCACACGAATAATGAAAAAAGGATAACTTATCGTCGTCGACACGTTACGTCCTATGATGGACTTTGTCAATGAAAATATAAGGATTTTATTTTGCAAGTATTTATAACACGTAAAAAGGGTATTTTTTCAAACTTTTACCTTTAAGTACGCTCGTAAATATACATCAGACTTACTGAAAGTCAAGGTAAATTATGGAGAATACTAAGTAATGTGAGTAAATGTTATTGTTAAGATAAGTTTTCCTTCTTGCCGTTATTCATATTATCCTTTTACAGATACATGTTTTAGTTATATTCTAATGTTTACGCATACATACACACACACACACACACATATATATATATAAAGAAATATAGTTTTAAGGTGTGCTATATTTATGGCATAAAGTGCTCAATATCAGAAATAGAGCGTATGTAAATATAAATGTAAAAGTGAACACTGAACTCAAAACTCAGAGGCGACAGGCTGTTTCCTGAATATATATATATATATATATATATATATATATATATATATATATCGAGAGAGAGAACGAAGCGTTACCCTTTGTTATACAGTTGCTTAATATATAAACAGTTGAAATTTTGTCATATCGTGAATAGAGCGTTTCTAGAAATAGTTTAGTCATGAAAATCAACACTGAATATGGTCTGATAATCGCTTAAGTTCTGAAACATTCACGGTGTGTGTGTGTGTGTGTGTGTGTGTGTGTGTGTGTGTGTGTGTGTGTGTGTGTGTGTGCGTGTGTTGTGTGTGCGTGTGTTTATCGAAACATTATTACATTGAACACACCGTAGGAATAATGATTTTCAATAATTGATTGTCGACCAGTCACCATCGTAATATAATATATATAAATTGATTCCTGTTCATTTACTTACGTGATTTATTTTAAAATGATTATTTGTAAAGAAAAGGGATTGTAGAAGGTAGCCGTATCCCGTGTTTTTCCTTCGGTTCAATTTTTAATTAACAGCGTCAGAACCAAAAATAAATCTGTCTTTCATTTACTCACATAAAAAGTACATTATTAATCGGTTTTAGTGTCTATGGGACCACGTTGTAAGCTCAAATTAAAATTGCTCGTCACCATACACGGTATAAATAAAATCTGTTATCTGATAGACCCCTGTGAATACAATCAGATACGGTGATTGTTACGGACTATTAATTGACTGAACGAACCTTATCAGCTGAATAATATTTAATTGGCGACGTTGACAATGTTCTAATCGTAAGCACAACAATCTATACAGAAAAGATACATTTGACACTTTCAAGAGGTTGTAATTTATCAATACTTTTCAATAAACGTTAGTTGCTTAGAAGTTTGGCTTTGTAAAAGAAAAAAAAGCAGATTAGATTTACCTTTGTGTCTTGAACCTATTTTATATTTACTAAGCAACTCACGGTACGACGCCAAGTGATAGTTAGGAAGAATGTGAGGCACCAATCTTCTGCAGAAGGACGGTCTGTCTACTTGTACTGAAAATGATCATTTGATTTTTTTAAGAATTACTAAAAGCAAATTTACAGTAAATTTCATTAAAATTAGAGCAATTCTCCATGATGCCATTAACTTAAACATATATTTTACATTATAAAAGCTTTTCCATATTTTTTCGAGAATTACAATTACATAGCTTTTATCTTGTATTTTATTTCTTTTGATTCTACTTTTCATTAGAAATATATTTTATTCCTATTAATTTTATTTTTAGTGAGTAGACATTTTAAAATTGGCATCTCAGTTTTTCTTTTTAACAGTGAAATTAACGTGTATTGGCTTAGATAATCTATGGTTTGGACTTTAAAATATACATTCCGTAAGGAAGTTAATTAAAACCTGGTTTTACTGTAAGAAACTACGGGTCTGAAATGATAACATCATAACTGGTTAAAAAGTGCTTTCACTAATAAAGAGAAATGCAGGCTCGATCATTTCCCAAAAAATAAAGTTTCTTTAGTAAGACTTTAGATGACCTCGTCTGTTAAACAATGGTATCCCTGTTGACAAAAATCAAATGGGCATATTTACAGAAACATGCCCACAAAAATTATAATTTATAGTAATAAGTAATAATGTCGGATGAAAAAGAAATCCATTAATTGCTTTACATTATCCAATTTCCGTTTAATTTTAATATATTTTCCTATTTGCCAAATGATATATGGACACCATATTATATATATATATATATATATATATATATATATATATATATATATATATATATATATATATATATATATATATATATATATATAAAATGTAAATCTAATTATTACTATTTATTTAAAAACACGCCATTTGCTTATACATTATATCTATTAAAATGATATAAGCAGAAAATATTTAAATAATTATTAGTCTATTTCATTTTTTATATATATATATATATATATATATATATATATATTTATATATATATATAAATAATAGTATAAAAATATATATATATATATATATATATATATATATATATATATATATATATATATATATATATATATATATATATGGTGTCCATACAGTCATTTGGCAAATAGGAAAATATATTAAAATTAAAACGGAAATTGATACTGTCAAAATATTTAAATAATATGAAGTAAATAGTGAAGTTTATATGCAAATAGTTAACAAATTTCTAGATGATCCCCACTTGTGCACGAAGGACATCTAAATGAAATTAAATTTATGTCCATGCCATTTAATTACAGTGTAAAACAAAAACATAACATTAATAAAGCTATTAATATTCATTAAAAAGAAGTTTAATAATAAGATTAATATGCCATAAAAATTTATTTTTCTTTTCTCCCTGCGTCATGTTTTTTTCTCTGGATATTCCTTCACACGCCTTTTATTTCTCTCGCTTTTCTCCCTTTTTTTTGTTGCCTTTTATGAGATCAAGCTTCCGCGTCTTTTCTGTTCAAGTCATTCCTCATTTCTTTACCCCCGTTTCTCGCTACCTTTATATAATAATTATCATAGTACCCGCCAAAATGGCGGAATGTTTACCCATGGATGTGCATTTATGTGGAAAATCAGTATATCTGTGAGCTCAGCATAATAATATCATTCCCTGGCCATGAAACGAGAACCAGAGTGATCTTTGTTAAAGGTGTTAGAGACACAGACACACACACATATATATATATATATATATATATATATATATATATGTGTGTGTGTGTGTGTCTGTGTGTGCGTGTAAGTGTGTTTGTGTGTGTGTCTGTGTGTGTGCTTGTATCTATATCTTTCTTACTTTTGATCTCTTCACATCTTTCCAGGACATACTTTTATATCTTACCATATTTCTAACCTTTTTTTAGTCAAATTTCTTCCCAAACTTTTATTTATTTTTTAATCCTTATCATATTCAAAGCATTTCGAACCCCAATTAAAACTGGTTTCAGGCAACCTTTATTTGACCCATTAAAACATGAACCAGGGTAAATATATGATTTAATACGTTCCTAATTTGTTTTCCCGTGTAAATAACTTTTTTTTTCTTTTTTCAGTTAGAAATTCAAAACACTTATAAATCATAGTAAAAAGGTAAAACAGATTCAGAGAAAGGAAAGAGAAAAAGATGAAGATATTTTGACATTTTATCATTTTCGAGGATCGCAAATTATTTTTAATAAGAAAACCAAAACAAAATGCAAACGAAAATGATAACGTCTCAAGGTGAAATATGTCTCTTTTTCTAAACCTAAAATATAACGTGTTCTTCGTTGATCATCAGAGTCGTGATCAGCATTTTATGACAGTTTTTCCTAGAATAATGCTGGGTTGCTTGTTGAAGGTTACATGCTATTGTAGAACTTGTATACTTGTAAAAGCTGCTGACAAGATCGATTAATTAATATAGTTATTGGAATATAACAATATTGTTAGAGAGATTCTGGCAATAAAATTATCATTTTTTTTATAACAGTCATAGACGTCTATGTAGTTATACTATGTTCAGTTTATATCCTTTCTCCGTAGTTTGAGATTGGAATATAGTTCAGTTCCTAAAGTAAATGTGCCTTTCTGCAGTAACTGTACTTCATTTTTTGTGTTTAGTGACGGGGTTACGACATTCAAGGATGAATTTAGGACATCATACAGTGTTTACTGGAATGTCAAACGTCTCTTCTCTGAAACTTTTGCCTCTATTTTTTTCTTCTTTGTTCGTATCTAACATGCGAGCCAAAGTTTCTATTTCCATAGATAAAAATAAAGTAATAAAATAAAATCTTGTGGTCATTCACAGTTTTTTTAAGGATGTACGTAATTTTTTTTGTTCTTGTTTCCTTTCCTTCTCTCTCTTTGGATTACATGTATAAAAAACGAGCAAAATATAAAAAAATGCATAAAATTAAACATGATTATTATTATTTCGTTGAATTGCTGTTGTATACACATCTCCTTCCGTTTCCCAATCAGAGATCTAAGGTAAGAAATGACATCGTGACATTTTCAACTGATCATTTTTGTAAAACAAAATACTCTAAGATCATATACATTCTACATAGACAAAGCACTTCGTAATGTGTGAGCTGTACTTGTAAGTACAATTTTGTGTATTTCTTTAAAGCATGGGCTACCAGGGGTCCTTTCAATATGTCTATCGGAACCATTTCCAATCAATCTGAGGCCTCCATCTACAACGAGAATTGTGCCACATTTTAGAGATTTTTACTTCGAGATTCATATATTTTGATAATTGTTTGAAGATCTCCATACTTTACAATCTGCAGGGATTATTATTATTATTATTATATGGTATGTTTCCTGCTTTGTATCCTGTAGAATCGGTTTCAAACTATGGCACTTAGTCCTTAGTCCTCATAAGAGAACTATCATTTAATTGATAGTACTTTTATTAGTATATGCGATGTTTTTAGGAGAGCGATCCACTGGGCAAATTGTATGTTGATGTTAGCTGGGACACTCGACACTATTGTAACATTTTCCATTCTTTTTCTCACGAGGCGCAGAGCTCTGATTACTGTTGGCACAGTTTCTCTCTTCATTCCCCACATCCTGTTAATCTCGTTTTCCAGGTCCTTGTGTTTAGACAATTTTTCGATAATTTTAATGGAGATGTTTCTCTCAGATGGTAATGCTATGTTAATAAGCATACCCGTCCTGAATTTCTTGTCCTTTATGATAATACCAGTTCTTTTGGCTTTTATTTCCCTGTCACTTTGAATTGGTATGTTTCAGAGGATAGTTAAATCGTTGTTTCGGGTAACTGCGTTTTGTTGGTGCTCATACCATCTCTCAGTTGGTTTCGATTCTGTGCTTCTTACATATCTTCCAGTGCACATATGGCTCTATCTTGTTATGCCTGTGGGTATGTTCAATTTTGCTAGTTCCGGATGTTCTGAGATAATATAATTGACAGTTCCATCATATTTTCCAGTTTTGTTCCATCCTTGATTATGTGACAGTGATATAGTTTCTTGGCATTTTCTGTGAAGGTCTTGTTTTACCAGAAGAATCCGTTCCTTTTTTTATAACGCCTGAAACCCTGTCCCTTCGTTTCAGCTTCTCTTTAATTTTTGGTACGTAAGTCTTATTCTTTATGTCAGGACTCCGGTTCAGTTACCTCTTTTTTCTTTCTTCCATTTTGGAGCCCTTGTCTAAGTGAAAAATTGTCCCTGTAGTTTTTTTCCAGACTGACAATTTTCGTTTTCGTTTACTTTCTGTTTTTATCCTTTCACCTATTGTTTCTGCGATCTTTGCCAATAATTCATTTCTGTCAAGTTCATCGGTCTTTCCTGTCATTCCTGATCTTTCTAATTGCTTGCTTAGCGAGATTGATGGTTTACTTCACTTGATGGTTCTTTCTTTTGGAATTGTTGGCCTTTCCTAAAAAAAAAAACACATTTCCTTTACATTCTGCCATTTATAGTGCATGTTTTTGTTATCTCTTTCTCGCCCTCATATTCGTCATTATCTTCCTCTATTTGCTTGTGTACCTCTGAGGTATTATTAAAACTAGTTTCTAGTTGTTCCTCTGCATGTATCCCCGCTGGTTTGTTGGCGTTTAGCCCCTAGATGTCAATGTTTAATCTATTTCTGATGTTTTTTTTTCGGACGATTTCGAGCTCTGTGTCGGGTATTCTTTTTTTTTCTGACAATACCACGCCTGACACTGGCTAGTTTTTGTCATCAATGTTTAGTCTTTTTGAAGGATGCTTTTCTCGACAGATATTATGGCCGGCTTTGGTCATTGTCGTTGTCGGATTTATCATAGGAGTGTAAAATACAACTATTACTTCAATTTTCTCTCCTTAAGACCAGTTATTTATTGTTTTGTTTTGTTTGTTTTTTTTTGTGGGATTATCTTTTAATGAATATAGAGAGCCTCTATGAGGACTGTCCTCGGTGTAATTTTCCTCTAGTTCTTGTTGGATAGAGTTTGTTACAGTTGCAGACTTTTCAATTCTAGACTGATTCCTCACTGGGAATCGTGGTCCTTGTTGTTTAACAATATTTTTCGTTGCGTCAGCATGATAGTTATTTTGTATTTACCTATATGTGGAGGCTGGTTCGTGGACGCTAGAGCATATCCATACCATGTTGGGCCAACACGTTTGGTGGGTAAGGCTTCCTCCTATTTTTTTTACTATTACTTTTATTAACAACAACGATACAATCTTCATTTATAAGCGTTTGAATCCCAGTGTTACACTGCTTCACAAGACTCCCACATAACTTCAACGGAATTTTCTTTGCCTTTTTCTCTCTTATGTTAAATAATATTAAACTATATTCAAATCTCACTAATCCTATTATTACAGGAATATATTTTACCCATAAATAAAATATATAGATACTAATATTATTGAAAGAAAAGTATTTGTATTGTACAGAGTATAAAATAAAAATTGTATATAAATTACTAATAAATAACAAAAGACCATTCAAAAATAACCGAGCAGTCACTATAACCATCATAACCACCATCAACATCATCACCACTACTACCATTATTATTATTACTACTACTATTATTGTATTCCTCTTTGGGTTTTCTTTCTTCTTCCTATTATCAGTCATAAGATTCTAATATCTGTTCAATGCTCTGCCTGAATCAGGTAAACGGAAATTAAGATTTGTTTCAAAAATTAATAAAACTAGTAGGTAGCGATTGCATATCGGTATATCAATAAATATAATTTAGTAATATTTCTCTAAAAGTAAAATATTATTAATCTAAAATTTAATTTGCAGTTTTATACTAATCAATGTACACAAACATATATATATCTATATCTATATCTATATATCTATATCTATATATATATATATATATATATATATATATATATATATATATATATATATATATATATATATATATACAAGTATATATATACATACACATACATTCAAATTATATATTATTACACTATTTACATTCTTCAGGTGGTTGGAATGTCGAACTGAACCCTTTATTTCGCTCACTGGGGTAGACTGTTTTAGTTCCACGTGCCATATCTAATGGATGTCAGTTATCAGTTATCTAAGAAAAAACATGCAATGATAACACCAAAAACTGCAATATGAGCACTGGTAAAAATGGTTGCTGAAGACATTAGTTTTATAATACCCAGAAATACATACACAGATGTCCTCAAGGACACATGGCACAGTGGATAAAGGCGTTAGTCAGATCCAGTGACAGGACACATAGAGTGTGAGTTCTCTACCTGGTTAAGGTGGTGGAGAACTTGGAGAGGGGAATTAACAGGAGATAACTGATATCCAATTCAGTTCATCATCTGATTAAGGGTGGAGCGTACAACGACCGAAACGTTGTGATAAATATGGCGACAAAGATGAGGACAAAAATCCAAATAATGTAAATAGTGTACATAACATATATTATTATCAGTTTTACAACTAATGGCCGTTTATTCTCATCTTAATTCCATTCTATTCTATTCTTTCTCTCTCTACCTCTAATTTGCGCGACAAAATCGGATTCTTTATATAAAAAAAGGTATAACAGAACCAACATATTAATTACCCGTTCTCTTCTTAACCTTCTCTTTCACTATATGAATGAATAAGTCTTATGCAATTTACTTTTTCATTGTTTTAATTTAGTTCATTTTTCTTTGCAATCAGCTTAGATGTGGTTCAAGGATCGAACTCACTTTTAAGTCGTAATTGATCTAGTGAGACAAGTTGCTAAGCATTACACCCCGTAGAAATGCCCTTATTTACAATCAGAATATTATGATTCCGAATGAAAAAAAAAAGGTATGTATCAATTACAAGAAGCTTGTAGGCTTAATGCTGAGATTTGAAATTTCCATTTCGTCTGTCGGCAAGTTCTCTCCCTTTTTCTTCGTCGACAATAATAAATGTAATTAACTGATGTGTTAAGCACTTTTAAGGTCAGTCCGTATCTGTTAAATTTATCGACAGACGGAGGCAAGTTTTAAGATACCCGCCAGTAAAAGCCAATATCTGTTCATAGAGCTATCTCGTATCGCAGTCATTTTGCTACAGTAGTTATCTGTGATGTCAAATATTTTAATCCAAATCACACATATGTTCTTTCACAAAAAATAATCAATATTCGCCTTTTTTGTATTGTCACATGATGCTAAAAAAAAAAAAAACTTGCACTTCTTGCGCTGGAGGTTGTTTATAATTCTCATATTCAGCTTATTCTTTGAATATCCTTTTTCCTTTCGGCTTATCGTGTATTTTTCTGGTTTTAACATGTCCTTAGAACAATAAAAGCAAAAACAATCTTCTTTCTTTCCTCAGACTATGACTGTCATTGCAGAAGATCAAATATAAAGAAGTAATTTCCATGTTCAAACTTTTAGTTACAACTGTAAATTATACGTTTTCGAAAGCTTTTTACTCACGTATTTCTAGATGAGATGTTAATTCCCATATTTTTTTTCATTGTCCGTTTTTTGTGTCTAGTATTTTTGACTTTCTTCATAATGTATTTTTTCGTAATACTTCAAGGGAATTTCACTATTAATATTTTGCTTGTATTTCTGTTGCTTTTTATCCATTATGAATTTTCAACAATAATATTTTATATAAAATGAATTCTAGTATTTCATATTAAGTTTGCTTTTTTAAAAGATTAATTTATAATTATAATTTCCTTCGTATTATTGATGTTTCTTTATATTTATTATTGATTTTTGACTAGCTTTTTCTTGTTATTGTTATATCTTCCATTTTATGTTTGGCTTCACTATTATTAATTTGTTTTATGTTCTTTCATCTTATTTCTGTTGAATTTTGTAAATTAATGTTTCACTAATTTTAAAAAAAAATTATTTCAAATTGATTGGAAGTATTTTCTTAGTTTCTATTTACTACGTACCGTCACGGATTTTCTAACAAAGAACCCCAAAATACATTTAAAATATTTTAAATGCCTTTTCTGAACTTAAACTTCGATTCTACATGAAAAATATGGTCCAAAGTTGATCCGAAAGAAAATGAATTAATTTCCGTATATAAATAAACTTTTTATGTATTTTGAAATCATTGGTACATTTATTCTTCACTCATTTCGCCGGCATTGTATACGAAAAATGTAAGGAACAAATTCAAAATTATCTTTAAAATTCAATGGTTGCCTGAGACATGTCTCGAAGTCTGTTAGCAAATTTATGGATTAATTAATTGGATTCTCTAAAAGTAATTGTTACCTTTTACTTAAAATAACGTTTTATTTACGGACGCTAACCTGTGAGGTCAAGTTACTGAGTAGAAATACTGTAATTCTACCCTTGCCAGAAAAAGCGCGGTAAAGATAAAAAATAAAACCTCAAGTACAGAAGACAAGCAGTGCGATAATGAAGAATTTATTTTTTATATTTAAGACAAACTTTTCTTTGACCTTATATAATTAATAGTTTAAGAAGTTAAAATTTTTATTCTATACGCTTTTATTAAATTAAGTATAATGAATAATTTTATTTTTATACTGACTGCACGGAGAGATGAAATTATATTAATATCATAATACTCCTCCAATATTGAAAGCCAAATAGCAAAAGTATTTCCTTTTTGCATATTCATATCAACATTAATTTAACAGTTGCTAAAAGCAAAAAATAAATATTTTTGAAAAACGTCAGACTCAAAAGTGACATTAAAGTTTACATTTTTTAATCTTCAAACATCTCTTTATTTAATAAAATGAACTCTTGTGACAAACAGCAAAGGTATGCATTTCTAAATTGCATTGAAAAAAACCAATTAATAGAATATTGACACACAAACACTCTGAATTCTCCGTATTAGAGTTTCCGGTGCGAATGCCAAGCAGTAGAGCATGCTGTTTCCAAATTTTTGACGGACTGAATTGCATGATGGTGCTCTTTTTTCTCGCAGACGATGTCCAGCTACCCCTATTGTATATGTGCAGACGACAAAATCAAAAACAAAAAATGAGCATGCGCGAAATTAAAAATATAAAATAGCGATAATATACCCATTGCACCATATATATATATATATATATATATATATATATATATATATATATATAAATACAGTGACAAAAATTATTTCTACAAAAAAAAAACAATCGACCATGATAATTCTACGATCTAAGGCAAGCGGTCTATGTAAATATATTGTTTGATATGAGCCCGAGCAATAATATTAATAAAAATAATAAATCTGTTCACTTAGCAGTTGAATGCCTCTATTCTGATTTTCAAGGAATTGTATCCACTCTTCAGGAGACTTGAGGGTATACTGTATTTATTTTCAGAAATCATATTTACTTTTAAGGAAAATAGTATTCTCTGAAAATATACTCAGTTCACTATCAACAGTTCTGAAGAGTGGATATAGTTCCATGATATTCAAACATTCTATTGCAAAGAAAACACATTTCTTTTGTTTATTCCTCTACTTGTATTCTTTTTATCGGATGTCTTATTGCGTAAAACTTATTTATATATAGCATATTTATCGTTTTACTTAAAAAAGATATACCGTCTATTCTAGTGCATAAGCCAACATCATGTATAGTGTGGACCTTGATTTTTTTGCATAAAATCTAACCCCTCAAGTAAAAAAAAACAACTTCACAAGATGAAATGGGTGGTAGAACAATGACTACAAATATTCCGTCTTCGATAAGAAAATAAACTTCATCGTGCATTAAGTTCTCTGATCGGAAGGATTTGAGGTGTGTAGAATCACCTCTTAATTGCTGTTGTTCCTAGGTTCCTCCTGACTCGGGGTAGTAGCACCTGTTAGTTTCCCAGATCTGAACAAATAGTGAACGTTTAAACTGGGTTAAAGAAAATGAAGTATAAAAATACATTTTCATAGGTAAAATAAATACATCAGTATTTTTTTTAAATAAATAAATTCCCAGCAACAGACTTTTTTAAAAGAAAAAAAAATATCAGAAATAGATTTTTGTACAAAGAAATAAGTTACTTATGCTCCTATCACAAGAAAATTAAATTTCATCATTAAATGACCAATAAAGAGCTTGATATGCAAAATGAATGACACTACGAAGAACCCTCATAGCATACGACCCTCATAGGACATGGCAGTAAGAATATTTTTAATTCATATGAGTAATATTTGATCTGAACATTTCCTATGTTGCATATATGTCAATCTAAGGAAAATATTATTTCTGTGTGTAGATAGATGTTCGATATTTGACAAAATATGCTCTTTAAAAACAACATATTCCGCAGTAAATTCAGTAAATTCCATTTCCGACCATTCTTTGTGTTTTTTTTCCTTTAAGGATGTTGGGAAGTCGGACTCTCCACAACTTTGATTGTTCTAAAATATTTATCCTTTACCATCTGTCTCGATCCATGTTCTATTGTTCATTCATATTAACTTATTTGGTAGATTACCTGCTGCGTCTCATTGCTTCTCCTGCTTTCAGTACGTTTTATGAGTGAAATTCTCTAGGCACATATTTACATTACGTGTTCCCAGATATGTTTAGGATTGCAAGCAAATGTCCTTTTAGTTCTTAACTTCCTTACAAAGTTCTCTTTGCTCGCATGTTCTATAAATGTTTATTCTCAAAATATGTCAGTAGAATTAAACTTTTGTCTGTTCAAGTCTCTTCTTCATCTGGGAAGAAAATACCCCGCATTCATTGCAATATAGGTGATTAGATATTACATAACAGTTCAACACTCATTTGTTTTGATTTTTCTAATTAAATTTCTTATCACTTAATACCATGGCATTTTGCCTTTTCAAAAATTTCATCACTACGTACATGAAAATAATCTACCTTAAATGTTCTACGTTCATAGAAAACCCCAAAATTGTTTATTGACTAAAATTTGATGTTGCAAATTTATCTTAATTTACTAATCTCAGAATCGGCAGGAGATCATTGTCTTAAAGAAGCAATTCAGGATCGAATTCAATACTCAAATTTAATAAGCCGCAAGACAGTTACAGCGAGAGAGGCTTGTACTCGGGATTTACATGGGAATAAGAAAATCCTGTGAATTTTGACATGAAATTAATAAATCTTTATCAATCATTACCAATTCAGCTATGGTGTTTGTTTAAATATCATTCCGCAAGAAAAGCCTAATTAATATCTGCATTATATATGTAAATTTCAATTTCTGCTCGTTGTAAGAAAAGCCGCATCTGTCCACTGAACGGACCGAATCGAATTCTGTTCTGAAACTTAAGCTGGGGGCTCACAGCTCAGTAATTGGCTATGATTCTGGACAGTCAAGTTTAAAAATTCACCCCGGGTCACCGCCATCTCGAATGTAGAAATCTAAACCAGGAAAAAGTGGTTCTTATTACAATAGATTTAAAATTAGAAATAATATATAATCTGCTTCGTAACTTCATCCTTACTCAGTTTGCCGTGGTAGTGCCTGAGATCAAGTAGAGTTAGAAATACTTTCTTCTTCTAATCTTCAAAGTCAGTGCCGACTTGCTTGCTTTGGAAATCGGCATTCGAAACACCAAAATTTGCTTGGTCTCGTAAATAAATCATAGTTTCTATTAGGAATACGCAACTACCTTTCTCACGAACCAGACTGCCACGCTATGGATATAATATATATTAAGCAAGAATTTCCTAATTGATGTGGAACTTATTAAATCCGGAATTATTATATGATTCAATACATAAATTTGTTCTGTGTATTTTCTGTTATTTTAGAACGATGCCGGTTTTTCGAAAGCAGAATACTGCCTTGCGTTAATATTTTAAGCGTGAAGAACCCATCTGTTTTGAAAATCGACATTCAACACCCTAGCTTTTACCTAAACACTAACATTGGTGTCAGCTAACGATAGTTAAAAACACGCAACTGCTCAATCCCCAATGTTAGCTTATCTCTTTCATGAATGTATTCTGGTACAGGCAAAAATGATCGTTTATGTCTATAAACCTTTACTTATTTTGATATAGGTAAATATTACTTTTTTTTGTAATTGAGTCCGTATCCATTTATTTGAGTGATGGTGCCTTTATAATGATAAGGGGAAAAAGAAATGCAGATTAATTGAAATAATAAATGACTTAAAAATTTTGTTTCCTAAATTATTATTGATAAAATGAAAAACAACAAATTGAAACAGACATTGGTATCAGTATAAAATATAGCGATCACGAGAATAAAATATGTATTCGTTTTCTGTGTCCCTTCAGGATGTTGACTATCATGGCCATCTAAAATTTCTTGTTCTTTGTAGGTCGTAATATATTTTTTTTTTACTTTTTGTTATCTCTCCTAAACCTTGTTCCGCCATTCATTTACTCAAACTCGCTTGATAAGCTATGGGTTGTTGTTTTTTCTGACCTTTTGCCCTTCAATCGGTTCTGTCAGTATCAAATTTTCTAAAACTTCTTTCCTCATTAGGTGTTTTAGAGAGTTCAGTTGTTTCTTTCTGATGTCAAATATAAGTGTTCTTTTGATTTCCATTTTCTCGAAAACTTTTCTCACATGTTCAGTCTATGACATTCTAACCAACATTGTGTAGAATCACATTTATGTTGCTTCAAGTCTCGTCTTCCTTTTCCAGGAGATTGTCCAGTATTCTTTGACATATAGGAGAACTAATATTACGTAACAGTTCAGTGTTGTTTTCCTTGTTTCTAACGACATTTTCCTGCCTATTAATATTTTGTGTAGCTTTTGGGCATATTACTGTCCTTGAAGTCTGTTATTGTCGTCTGAACATTATGTTAGCATGTCATTTCTGTTGAGAAACCGACAATAATTTGACATTTTGCACGCTTTGCTGTTAACGATCAAATAATCACGTTAAGAGGCATGTAAAATATAGCAGATTAGCTATTTACAGATTCTTCATAAGATAGTATACATCGCGTATCACTTGTTATGTGCTTCTTAATGACCAGCCAATAAACACTTTTCTGTACAGAGGACATAATTGGGGTAGACACAGCGAGACGAATATGCTTCCTTGGGTTAAAATCTCCATAATCTTGGACGTTTTAGACTTGTGAATAAAGGCAGTCTTTGTATTATTCATCAGATTTCCATTTCGGGATCGGAGAGAAGGCCTGGGATATATTTCAACACTCTGTTAGGTTGTTTTCTTTTTTGACAATAAAACCTTCATTTATATTATTTCAAATTTTCCTGGACCTCTTTATTTTTATTTGGGTAACTGTATGACACATACAACTGAGATAGTTCATATATTGCTGGTAAACCCAACCCAACGCTACAAAACAATGTCGACGGGTTATCTTAAATATTAGACACTTAGACGATGAAACTACGAAGTTATCCTCACACACGAGTCACGATGAATTTAACATTGTAGAAATTGAACAAATACAATATTTTCCATGATTATCCCGAAAGCAACAAGTCATTTATTACATATGATTATTGTTTACTGTAATATAATTGCAAGGCAATTCTTACTTTTATTGCTTAGTTTTTTAGCGACATAAAAAATTGACTCAACAAAAAATGGTGCCTATACCACTTAAAATTAAATTTTTTATAGTGCATTCCTATTTAATATATATACAGGTTTGGTTACTGAATGTTTTGAACAGAGAGTCGGGACAAGGACTGTTCTATTCATGGTTAGAATGTTGTTAAAATGAATTACAGAATTTTTTGCACAAGGTTTTGATACAAGAACTGCCATATTGACAATGTGGATGCTGTTAAAATGAACTACAGACATTTTTGCACAAGATGTGGGGGCAAGAACTGCTATACTGATGTTTAGAATTCTGTTGAAACGAAATAATTTTTTGTTGTTATTTTTCTTCTTCGTTACCCACATATTCTGTCCATTGTATTCTTAAATTTTATCTATAGAACTACATCTCCTTTGTTCAAGTATTTTCTTTATATGTCAGGAAATATTCCGATATTTCTTGCCATATTAAGAGACTGTGCATAGCATTTTGGCAATGCATATAATCACTATTTCCTGATTATTAATGTTTGTAGACCAAATTTGAAATTTATATGCACCTTCGAATTTTTGTGTCATTTAATTGACGTCTGTTGCTACACTATTCTCCCCTTGCTGTATCTTTTGGTGACAACATTCCATTTTTTCTTCTTATAGTTAAATTATCTCTTTTAGCTTTTCATATTAACTCTGTAATTTTTTAGCTTTCTTTTGAACTATGCCATCAAAGCAGTGTCATCTGCGGATTTTTTGTTAAGATTGTCCGTCGATTTAAAAACATGTAGTAGGTTTCCAACATTTTAGGACTGTCTCGCCGTATAATTTCTCTTGATATTTCCCTTTTAGTAAACTGAGACAAGTTTTCAAATGTTAATTGTATTTTTCAGCAGTGTATATATATTTTGAGGCATAGTTTTGATGCATTTAAAGGAAGATTAGTTTTCAATGAGATGAAAAGTTTTCTTTTCTATTTGTAAAGTTATCAAAGTGACAGCTCCTTCGTATTAATCACTTGTTCCCTGTCATCTTTGTTTATTTGATTCCATTCTCTTAAAATATCAACAAAGCTTTTCTACACATTTAAGTTTCTGAACCCAATCACGGCGACAAGTGAAAGTAAGAGCGGCCCAAAGTGATATTAATGATTTATTCGCATTGATACCGTATTAGAATAAAGTTAATCTTTATATCAAATAAAAGAATCGCACACAACGTCCTGTCTCTAAACAGTCGACCAGTGTGAACATAAAACGGATAAAAGCAGCACATGGGAAGTCGAGGGAATATTATATTCCGTTCGGAACTTTACTAGATACACTGGACAGTTTTATGTGCTGCATCTGGGGAAATGATTCGTTAACCGCTTAAAAGGCGAGAACAATTTTCCTAATTTTCTAAAGACAATTTCTGATTTCGGTAAAGTATAACATAAAACCAGGAATAAATAGTGGGTCTAAAGGAGAGGCGAAAGTAATTGAACAAAACAACAACGTAAAATGAAATTCAAACAGAATATCTACAATTTTGATCCTAATACACAACACTTTGTTCAAAAACTCGAAAAATGCAATAAAATAAAAAATTAAACTGGTAGGTCTGATCTTGTATATTCTTTTTAATCACACACACACTCACATATATATATATATATGATCAAAATATATCAGGACTGTTGCTATGGTAGCGGAGCTTAGGTACGCGAAGTGAGCCGCTTGGTAGAGACTAACTTTAAAATCTGCCGTGCATGCATTCTAAGCTATAATATTCTCGCTAGTAGTTTATAGTAGTGTTTGGAAGGAAAGTGTGTAGAATGTGATTGTCTCTCCCCAGCGCAAAATTTCTATGAGTGAACATGGCTTCTGCAGCATTTTTTTTTTTTTTGTTGAAGGACAACATTCTTCAGGTTTGACAACCACTGTATTCTCAAGATCTCGCCACATGTAATTTTTTACTCTTTCCAAAAATAAAATCCCACTTCAAAAAGAACAAAATTTTAAGACATCTTGAAATCCAAGAGAATGCGACAATACCGTTCTCCCATAAAAAAAAGAGTTCCAGGAATGTTTCCATCAGTAGAGACTATTTTCTTTCTATAGCACCAGTCTTCATACTTTGGTAAGAACGTATATATATATATATATATATATATATATATATATATATATATATATATATATATATATATATATATATATAATGTAAAAAAGTTTTCGTATGACCTGTGTCGTTCTTTAAGACTAGATTTATGTTGAAGCGACTACAATATAATTCTTTGTATGCTTTGAGCATATAATCTAGTCGATTTCGTTGAGATTTTTTTTATTTTTGTTTCCATCACATTTATTATAAAATATCCCACATTGAACATCTGCCAAGTTAAAAGTTGTAAGAATCACGACGCAAATTTGCTATGGATGATCTAACGATTAAAGCACGTTCTAAACAATTTCCTCTTAGTAAATTGCTCTCGCTTTTAATTAAAGTAGCAAATTTTAAATCAAAATTACAGTCCGTCTTATTACAGAGAGTAACTAATGCATTTAACGTGTTTTCTAAAATATATCGTTTGTATTCATATAAACGTTTATTTAAATTCCATGAGGTTTCTACTATGCCCATATTTTTGACAATTATTACAGGTAATAGAATAAATTCATCCTTCAAGTTTTAGCCTATTTGTTTTGTATTAAGTCTTTTATTGTTTTAGACGTGGTTGGGACAAATTTTATGTTGTTTTTAGATGAATTCTTTTCAGTTGTAGTTGTG
Organism: Acanthosepion pharaonis; assembly: GCA_903632075.3. Classification (NCBI taxonomy): domain Eukaryota; kingdom Metazoa; phylum Mollusca; class Cephalopoda; order Sepiida; family Sepiidae; genus Acanthosepion; species Acanthosepion pharaonis. The sequence goes on from CAHIKZ030000762.1 coordinate 1,100,760, forward strand.
ACAGTGTAAGTGGTTAGAACAATATATTTTTGAATTCGTTGGGTTTGTCAGGAAGGGCTGTTCTTTTATTTTGGAATAATGTATGAGCCTTTTGACTCCCAGTGAATATGAAATAAGGTACTGGGGTCGCTTGAAAGTATTTTCTCCTCTTCATGTAAATACTGAGGACTACAAATTCTGAATGCTCTTAAGTAGAAGCTGTTAATTATTCCAAATTTTATTTTATTGTTATAGAAATAGAAATTCATGAGATCATTTTAGTTGGTTGATTTTCGGTGGACACTAAAATTATTTCTCTTTTTGTTTCCATCTTTTTTTATTATTACATATCCCACATTGTGATCAGAGAAAACCTACAAGGAACGATGAAGCGTAAGAACCTGGATGCAAATTTACCATGGATCATCTAGCGATTTAAGCACTTTCTAAACATTTTAGTCTTAGTGAATTGCTTTTTTTCTTTTAATCAAAGTAGCATTTTTATATCTCGGAAAGCGAAAGTTAGAGCAGAAAAGATAGAAAAAAGCAAAATAATTATTACCAAATGTTGAAATTTTAAATTATAATAGATGGAAAAAATAATCTCTGACAAGCAATTTCTCGTATTTTGATTTTGTTAGCTATTTCACAACAGGCATCTGTTTTTGGAACTCGATTTAAAATTCTGGGCAAGCAATCCGACCCTATCTCCATTACCTAAGCTGAGTAAATACTGAATTCTTGTGAGAAAGTAACTGACAGGAAACTGATGGGATGACAAGAAATGGGCAAATTTAGGGAAACAGTAAATCATAGAAGAAATCAGTAAAGAGAATTTGAAGACAATATAATGAAAGAGATGATAAATGAAGAAAAATGGCGACTGTACAAGGGAAAAAGAAATGGAAATAAATTAAGAAAAATAGCGAGAAAAATAACGAAACAAAAGTCGAAAGAAGAATGACTAAAAGGAAAGAAAAAAAGAGATAAAAGATCTGAAAAAAAGACAGATGGAGAGTTGAGGAGTGTTCGTAAAAGAATTACTAAAAAGAACAAAAAACATGAAAAAGGGGATTTTACAAAGAAAGGAATAGGTGGGAAGAAATGAAAAATTGAAAGAAGCAGTTAAAAAAGGTAGAATGAAAACATAAAGGGGACAAGGAAAAAAAGAAGAATAAAGAAATAAATGAAAGTAGCAGAGGTGATAAAGAAAAGAATACTGGAAAAAAAGAAATAGCGAGAGAAAAATAAATGAATGGGGCCTAAATAGAATAAATATAAAAATGCAAAGAACGAGAAGGCTAGAATGAACGACTATACGATCGGTTCGTTTGAGAGGACTTGGCTCGGGATTTCCTGGTGGACATGACATGTGAATTGAGAAGCAAAAGACATTTCTCATTGTAGAGAGACTTGTCGCTGATGCCTCCTGTATGGACATTTTAATAGAGAAGCAGCCGCCATGTCAAATCTTAGTTGCGTAAGTAAATTGACAAAATGCGAAACGCCGACTGAAGTGATGAGTAGAATAAAGATGACTGGACGCCGGGGGTCGAAAAGGATTTCAATTTATTTCTTTTCTTGCCATCGCTGAACAAAGAAAAATGGCGTCAGTGAGAAAATGAGGCAAGGCAACTTGATGGAAAACCTAAAAAGAAAAATCTGGAAAATATTGGAAAACTTGGTACCAGAAGAAGTCGTAATAGCTTTAGAGATACAGGTATTTAGCATTGGAATAGTATTAGTCCGCTATAACATGGCTGTTTCAGTGGTTGGTATCTATATATGCATGATAGGTTTGATTGAACAGAATTATGAGGGAGCCAGTAGCAATATCGAAGGAAGGGTGTGGGGGAGAACGATCAATTTATCAAATTACAAAATATGTAATGAAGTGGGTGCACATAGAAAATAAGACAAGATTTGAATCTTTCATTACTTAACTTTAAATTTCATTCAACTTTTGAAATCGTCAATTTCTCTTGACTAGTGTGTTGGTGCGGTCCACAGAGCTTATTTCGGAAGCCAGGATCCTACATCCGCTTAACTCCTTCCTATCAGGTAGTTGTTTATCTGTTCAATATTTTCCTTCCCATGCTTTCAAAACAGGAGACAAGTGTAAAGTAACGTGCTTAACCATTCGAAGGGCTGGAGTGAACAGGTGAACACGGCTTCTTTGATGGTCGGTTTGAATTGCATGAAATATTAGTTCCGGCATTATACTGCATATCTGTATATGCTTACTACTTTTGATCGAGCGCAATTATAAGATAGCCATTGTTAAATATCGAAACATCGTGCAAAAAAAAACACAGCCAATTCCCAGCACAAAAATAGCAAGCAATTAATATTTGATTTGCTTAAACAGTCATCATCCTTGAAGTGTAAAGGAAAATACGTGAAAGAAAAAGCAAATAAAACAGTAATTAATTTATTTTATTAAGCTCTTTTTCATTTACTGCCTTAGAATTGTTGAGACGAAAATTTTATTATTGAACACATCCGTTTCTTTTACGAGTAACTTCATTGTCTTTGGGATTGTTTATTACATTTTAACCGACATTTTCTTTCTCTTAACAAATTAACTTCCTGGAATTAATAATGTAACTTCGAACGAGACTCGGAATACTGTCCATTACCATGAACACATGCAATGTCATGAAGTAACTACGATGCTACGTTAGTTGCAGAAGCCGGTGAAGCCAGTCGAAATTCTTATCGTCAACATTACACATACAGTAGGGCTCTAGGAAATAGTCAATATCTGCCTCCAGGGCTCGTTAATTTTTTTTTTGGTGGGGGGGTTAATACAGAAACATGTTAACATTATATCACTGCACACCTAGTCACACTTTCAATTGATGGACGTGAAACTGCGACGAATAAAATTTGTTACCTTCCGTAAAGAAGAGATATCCGTTGTGTGCACTATTTATTCTCTGTATTATGCAACACTAAATTGAGGAAAAAAAATGTCGAATTACATTGTACCCTACAGGTGGGTGTCAAAGATAAACAAAATAAAAGCATATCCTCTTATTTTCTGGCTATTTACGAAGCCGTGTGAAAACAAGACTTAGCAAACCAATTATAATTATATACTAAAGTGTTAAATGGACTCACCCAGGGTATACATATACTACTGCTAGTGAATATCCGGGGAAGAACGAGCAAAAGTCACAGTGAGTAAGCACGTAGACTCAGTAAGAAGTCATACAGTGATACGTCGATACCAAAAGACTATATATATATATATATATATATATATATATATATATATATATATATATATATATATATATATATATTGCTACTAACCCGCATTCCTGGAACTACTAACCTGCATTAACAGTTGTATTATTACATTAATACATTTATTCCCCTATATTCCTTCTTGGCGTTTATTATTCATTGGTACCGGATTTCACCCCGGAATCCACAACTTGGCGACGAGGACTTCGAACTCACACGGAAAGAAAAAAATTCTCTCTCGTCGACCACAACAACTGGGCGACGAGTACATCGGACCTACACGGAAAGAAAAAAATTCTCTCTCGTCGACCACAACAACTTGGGCGACGAAGATTTGCACTCCTCGGAGACTCAAAAAAGAAAAATTTGCTAAAAACTTGGCGACAAATATTTACGAGGATTAAAATACGTAAAATCGAGTTTTGCGTAAGAGGACTTTAAAAGTATTTTAGTAGAACTTATAAAATACCAAAATGAACAGCAAATACAACTCCAAGAAAAACAAAATAAACAGCAACTAAAATTCCAAGAAAGAATGGAAGAAAGACAAATGCAACTCCAGGAACTAATATTAAAGGTAGCGGGTAACAAACAACAAAATATCGAAAAAGAGGTGACTTTTCACAAGACGCAGTTTGGAACACGATAGAAACATTCAAATACTCTCTAGAAGAGGATAAAAATTTCGGGGACTATTTCAGACGTCATGGAGACATTTTCAACATCGATTACCAAAACTGGACGGAAGCTAAGAAGCTACGTCAATTACTCAGAAAAATGGGAACAGAGGAATACACAATTTGTGGATTATATTTTGCCAAAAAGGACAAACGATTTAACGTTTGACGAAGTAGTTACATGCCTTACGAAGCTCTTCAGTCCAAAGACATCACTTTTTCACAAAAGGTGGAAATGTATTAATCTCCTAAAAAGTGAAAGTGAGGACTACTCCACTTTCGTTGAAATCGTGAATAAAAATTGCGACGGCTTTAAGTTGGTTTAATTAATTCCGGACAATTTCAAGTGTCTAATTTTTGTACAGGGGTTACGCTCAGCCAAGGATAGTGAAATGCGTAAAAGAATGCTTTCAAAACTTCAAAATGAGCCTGGATTAACACTACAAAAATTGTCAGAAGACTGTCAAAAATGTTTGAGTATAAAGAAAGACTCAAAGGATATCGAGGAATCAGGAGTAGCACACATCAGGAAGTTGAACAAAAGTTTACGATTTTCACCCTCCCCGGAAAGAAAACAAAAATTCTATAATAATGAAAAAAGTACAACGTTCAGAGCAACTAATGACAGAAATCAAGGAAAATATAAGCACCCCCATCTGCATTTTATCGATGTGGAAGATTACACTGGAATAAGGATTGTCGTTTTCAATATAAATACTGTCTAGCGTGTGGAAAAATGGGTCACAAGGCATACCAATGTCGGAACAAAAAACCTACTGGTAGGATAAAAGCTACTAGAATCCATGACGAAGACAATATTAACATAAGAAAATACGTGGAACTTGAAATTTTAAATAAGATAAAATTACAACTAGACTCAGGGTCAGATCTGACGATAATTAACCTACAAACAGGGAGAAAGTTAAATAGACCGACCGTGATGCATACACAGAAAATTGCTAAGTCTGTTACAGGGAAGTGTATAAAATTCAAAGAAGTAATCCTAAATGTAAAATTCCACGGGGAAAATTTGTCGCTCCACGAAAGAAATAGTGATTAAATCACTTTTGTCCCTGGGGATAAAACCCCAAAGAGTAATTAAGGGTACCGGGTTCTTCATGTGGAACATTCTGCTGCCCACACCAGAAGATTGCCTGTCAATGGCAAAGAAAGAATTGATAACAAAGGACCTAATTCTTAGAACGGAATACGAGGGTCGGAGAAGGACCAGGGTGGCCGTTTTTGATGTTCCTCCTCAAATTTCGGGAGATCACCTGGCTGCATTCTTTATGCAGTTTGGCCAGATTTTAGGGGCTCTCTCCGACAATTTCAACGGGGGATGGACTTTTGATATTATGCTCGATCAAGTCCGTCCCCAACTGTTTGGAATTAGGCGACCGGAAAATGCCGGTCATTGTGACCGGTAGGAAACCAACTTGCTGGAGGTGTGGAGAGACTGGTCACCTTTCCTCCTCCTGCCCAGGGAAGTAGGCCCCTTGAGTTCCGGTCGCAGGCGACCAAAATCCCCCTTTGGCCGAGAAGGTAAAATCCGCGGCGCCTGTAGTGGGCCTAGCTGCGAGGCGGACCGGTGCGGAAAATCCCTCGGTTGGGTCCGTATCCACATAACCCCCTAAACCGACGCCTTCCACAAGTGTGGATAAGGAGAAGGATGAGGGGAATGGCGCCTCGTAGTTAGGGGCAAGGGGAACACCCAAACAGCGGTTCCTCAGTCCCATCATGACCCCAGGGTCAATAACACCTACAGCCCCATTCCCTCTACCAGCTCTGAGGGCGACGCCTCGGCGTCTTATAAAAAAACGCCAGTGAAACTCAGAAATTGAATGAACCAAGCTGGAAAAAAATATTAGACATTAAAAAACTAAAGGAAAAGCTGGAGACAAAGCGGGGTAAAAACCAAAAATCGCTGGGGGCACCGGGCCCCCTATCCTCTGCCCCGTCTTCCCCTTCTTCATCTAAAAAGACATTCGCAAAACCACCTCCGCCCAAATCTGTGTCAAACTCTCCCGTGAAATCTCTTCATTCATCTAAACCTTCGCCGGTGAGGACGCCTTCGTGTTGGACTCCCTCAACAACTCCCAATGTCACACCCATGTCAACACCCATGCAATCTCCACAAAAGAAAAGGGTCAGAAGACCTGACTCACAAATAGTTACCGATAAAAAGAAAAAAAAATCAAACCACCTTATCTCCCCGGGGAAGACGTCTGCCGCGTATCCTGGGACCAGGCTGAAAGGGTCTTCGGGCAGACGCGGAACCCGAAAGACTTAAAAGTTCTTTGGAATTTTAAATTGATAAACGGCGTAGACGTAGAAAAGCCCGAAAAATTTCCCTTCTGCTAGAAGAATTTTGACTGTCATAAGAACTGGCCCGGGTAAGCGGGAGATTTGGGGCATGATAGAGGAGGCCCAGTCGTCTCTAAAAATGGTGCCCCCAGCTGCCTACCTACTCGACCCGGAAATTGAAGAATCCAACAAAAACTTAAAGGGAGGGTCCCCGTTTTCGTTCACCCATCCCTTTATAGGGCTCTGAAATTAACTTACCCTTCGGACATCGGCGGCTTGTCTCAAGATGCTATCGTCGAAAATGAGATGGCGTCAGGATCTATGGGACGAGCTGTCGGTGTCCTCACCCTCAGCCATGTTCTATCCTGAAGAGCAACTCTAATCGGTTCCACAATGGCACTCTGGTTAGCTAGTTTGAATGCCCGGGGCCTGAGGTCCGAGTCTCGGGGTGAATGTATGTTGTGTGCAAGAGACCCGGTTTTCTTCTCATGACTGTGAGGACATACTGTCTAAGGTGTTCGCTCTTTATTCAGCATGTTTTGATGGTCGTTCGAGGAGTGTCTCTTGGCTAGTGAGCAGGTCTTTGAAGCTGCATGTACCCTTGTCTTTGCGGATCCGGCAGGCAGACTTTGCGTGCTGGATGTTACCATAAAGGATAGGTTCTACGTCTCATTGGGGTTTATGCGCCCAATACCCATTCCGAGCGGCCTGCTTTATTTAGGCAGATCGCGCCGTTCTTGACGACGTCTCGTCGGGTAGTTTTAGCGGGGGATTGGAATGCCGTCCTTGACCCTGATATAGATCGTATAGGGCAAAAACAAGGTACTAACAACACGTACGTGAATCCATTTCGGGACTTTATCGATGGGTTTGATCTTGTCGATAAGTTCCGGAATGAACACCCTCGGGAGGTAGCATGGACTTGGACAACTAGTGGCAACTCGGCTCCTGGGACGCTTGCGAGCTACCTGGACCGAGTCTTAGTTAGGAGAGTCGATGTAGGGCTCTTAGGGTGTCCAAGTTTCCATTATAAAGTTTATACGGATCATAGGCTTGTCCGGGTCCGTGTAAACTTAGATGAGCCTAAGGTTAGATTGGCTGGCTACTGGAAATTGAACTGTTCACTTTTTGGTGAGCAGTGTTTCCGGGACCAGCTGTTACTAATGATACAAAGGGAATTGACGGGAGCCGTTGTGGGGAAATTTAAAATCTAAAATTCGAACGTTTGCTGCTGATTTTAGTCGTCGACTCAATCTAGATAGATTAGCGGCGCAAACGGCTTTAGAAGATAAAGTTGATCGGGCTGTGAAATCCCGTGTTAGTGGGGAAATAGCTTTAGCTAAGGCAGAGTTGTTCTCCTTGCTTATCAAGAAGGATCAAGCTCTGGTAGTTAGGGCTAGGTTAAAAAGAATGTCTTCTGAGGCTACGAATATGGCCGCTGAGGATCGAAACGCATCTTGGCGACATATAGCGTGCGTCACATTGCCGGATAAGCGGACCGTGACTACAAACGCGAGCATATGTGAGGTGTTTCGGGATTACTTTCAGGATCTTTTCACCAGGGAGCCCGGTCTGAGCTCTGCTCAGTTCGACGCCTATTTAGCTGACTTTCCCTGCCTCAAGGCAGCTGAAGTGGCTAGGTGCGAGGGTCCCATTACAGAGTCGGAAATCTGGGAAGCGCTGAAGCAGGTTGGTCTGGATAAGTCTCCGGGATTAGATGGTCTTCCCTACGAAGTTTACTTGAGGTTGTGGCACGTTTTTGTTCCTTTGTTTAGAACTGATTTTCAACCACTGGATGAAACAGGGGTCTTTACCTCAACGCTTCACCAGGGGTGTGATCAAGTTGCTGCGTAAGGACAAGGACGGTGGAGATGGGTTAGGAAACTTTCGCCCTTTAACGATGTTAAATACTGACTTAAAGATTTTGGCGAAGATCTTAGCCAACCGTTTACAGCTTGTCCTGTCTAGTCTGATTGGCCCTGAACAGACTTGTGCAGTGAAGGGTAGGACTATTCAGGATAACCTTCATATGGTACGCTTGATCTTAGAACAAGTCGACAGTGAAGCCGCGCTGATTAATTTAGATCAGTCCAAGGCCTTCGATAGGATTGACCATCGATTTCTGGAGGCTGGTTTCGGAGCCGACTTTCGCTCCTGGATTCGACTTTTGTATGCGACCCCCAGTGCGCTGGTGGAAGTGAATGGGGTAAGAAGCCTTTCGTATTGTCTCGCTCCATTCGTCAAGGTTGTCCGCTCTCGCCTCTGCTTTACGTTCTTGCGTTGGAGCCTTTCCTTCGCAAGTTAAAGGCGAATCCGGTCCTGCACGGAAGTTCCCTGCCTGGGGCTTCCACCTCAGTCAGGTATTCTGCCTATGCTGACGACGTTTCGGTTCTTGTGTCGAGCAGAGCCGAGATTGACGAAGTCAGCAAAGAGATCAGTGGGTATGAGATGGTGACAAGGGCCAAGATCAACCGCGATAAGTCTGTGGGCTTGCTGTTTGGTGCGTGGAAGGGAGTTTCTCTGACTAGACCTTTCCTCTGCACGGATGGGCCGATCAAGATACTCGGCGTCTGGTTCGGTCCTGATCTCCATTTGGAAATAAATTGGTCGAAGGTACAAGGGAAGGCCGAGATCGCGGTTAATCTGTGGTCTCGGAGGAGACTTTCCCTGAAGGGAAGGTCGGAAGTATGTGTTTCACACATTTATCCGATTCTCCTATACCGACTCTCTGTGCTTCCACTCCCGTATGCCAGACTAATGTTATTAGTCCGGACCTTGTTCTCTTTCTTGTGGAGAGGAAAGGCCCATATGGTATCTCGCGAAATCTGTTGTCTTCATCCCTCTGAGGGCGGTCTGGGTATGCCTAGCATTGAGATTCCTCAATATATGCTTCGCATTACCTTTCTAGACCGAATGTCTCGCGGTTCGGATGAGGTGGGCACCTTTTGGAAAGAAGACGTCCGAAAACATTTCCCATCCCTGAGAAGTGTTCACTCGTGCGAAGAGGAGGCCGGCCGTACACCTCGTGTCGAGTGCTCCTTCTACCGCGAATGTCGTCGTGCCTTGAAACTCCTCTTGCGGACCACGGATGGCCTCTCCGACGCCCAGGCATTGTCTCGTAAGGCATTGTATCGATTGTTAGTTAGTGGGGCCGTTCAAGATGATCTAATTGGCGAGCTCGGTCTTACGAAGCAGGAGGCTCGCTCGATATGGCCTTGGGCGCCTGGGTTGAAATGTCTCAATAATGATGAGGCATCACTCACCTGGCTGATGATTCGTGGGGCCCTCTGGGTCGGCAAGAGACTTTGTTCAGCAGGCTTGGAGAAATATCCAAACTGTCGTCGCTGTACTGGGGAAGTCGAGACCATTGGTCACGCCTTTTTTCAGTGCAAGACGGTAGTGCTGTTATGCAGGCTTGTTGAAGGCCTCATGGTTCGCATGCTGCAGGGAAAGTTTTTGTCCTGGAAGCCAGTTCTGTTTGTAGCAATGTGGTGCCGCAATTGACGAAGGTTGAACACTATGTGTTCTGTTGCTGACTAGGGGTTATGAGAGTCGTGATTTGGACGACGCGTCAGAAGGAATTCTATGATCGTGGGAAGTTCACCTCTTCCCAACTGATCTTGTTCTTTAAGCATCAGCTTAAAGTCAAGATTAGGAAGGAAAGGCGGCGGCTCCCTTCATCAGAATTTGGCAAAAGGTTGGTAAATCTTGCGCGGATGTGTAGAGTGAAAGGGGCTACCCTAGAGTGGCACTTGGATGTCGGTTAGGTACAGAATTTTGTCGTAACAGGGTTGAACAGAGGCAACCCACCCCGATATTAGGTTAGTTTAGGTTTTTGATTTTGAATCTTTAGTTTCTCCTTTTTCTGGTTAACTTAGCTAGGGTATGCATGCTCATTGGTCCCTTTTATTTCTGTCCCTATTTTTCTTTTGTTTAATTCCCCATCCCCTCCCTCGTTAGGTGGTCAGTGATGTCAGTTCTCTGGTGGATGCGGGGCGCCTTTCGTTTCGTGTGTCTGATTTTTCGTATTTGTTGTTGTGTATGTGTGTGTGTGTGTGTGCCTGTGTGAATGCTTGGAGGTATGAATGTTTTCCTGATTTTTTCATAGTCCCGCATCGATTTCGTCCGGTTAACTGATGTTTCTGCCACATTTATGGTTTGTGGGGGTTTTTATTACTAACACAAGTTTTGTTTATTTTCTTGTAATTACTTAAGTCATATTGTACATACTCATTTGGGGATCTTTTTAAAAATGTTGTTTTATGCCCCTCCCCCCACGACCAATATTTGTACATAAGGGGACTAGCTAGGCTTTCATAGAGAATTTGAGGTATTATGGTGGACGTAGTAAGAAAGGTAGTAGTGAATGTGTTGTTTTGGTGATTGAAATATTGTTGGTATGTTTGGGTCCGTGTCTGGGACTAGCTAAGTTTAGAATTAAGACAGAAGAAGACCGTCCTTCCCCATCCCCCTTTTAGGCCTTGTGCCACATTTTATACTATTTGTATAAATAAATATCGTAAAATTCCACGGGAAAACAAAAAAAAAACCCTCAAAATATTCGTAATGAAGGATACAGAAAATCTGGTGGGGATAGACTGGATGAAAAAGTTCGACGTATGGGATTTCTCGATCAGCTCTTTTTGTAAGAAAATAGAGTGAGAATCGTCAGAAACTACAAAATTAAAGGAAGAATTACATAGTCAATTCCCCGAAGTATTTTCGAGCGGATTGGGATGATGTAACAATTTTGCAGATAGAATTGAATTAAAAGAAAATGTCCAACCAGTATTTAAAAAGAAGCGAAACGTGCTGTTTGCTACCATAGAAAAATCGATAAAGAATTAGAAAGACTTGTACAAACTGGAATCCTTTCAAAAGTCGAGTTCAGTGAATGGGTGGCACCAGTAGTCTACGTAAAGAAAAAATCCGGAGAAATCCGTGTTTGCGCATTTTCGACTGGGTTAAATAAGGCTATAAAAGACCATCACTACCCATTACCAAGCCCGGATGAAATATTTACCAAGCTTAACGGTGGTAAGGTATTTTTTAAAATAGATTTAAGCGAAGGCGATCTTTGAAGCATTTAAGATTCAAAGACCACAAGAAGACACAGAAATTAGAAGGACGAGCAGGAAAAAGAAAAATTAATTATCGACCATAAGAGGAAAAAATATTAACTTCCCCCAAAAAAGGAATCTAAGGAGGGGGTGTTGAGGGGTTCTCCCCTTTTTACACAAATGGACTCACCCAGGGTATACATATACTACTGATAGTGAATACCCGGGGGAAGAACGAGAAAGAAAAACGAAGAACGAGCAAGAGTCACAGTGAGCAAGCACGGAGACTCAGTAAGAAGTCATACAGTGATACGTCGATACCAAAGACTATATATATATATATATATTTCATCCCGGAATCCACAACATAAAGTAAAGTGGTTGTTGAAGTGTTTTCTTTCAAAGGCTTTTGAACTGTACAGCTCAACTATTGAGTTTCTGAAAGCCATAGATTCTTCTCTATCTGAGGATTTGAAAGAAATAACCATCTTTTTTTATTTGACAACAATATTTAAAATTTCCAGATGCAAAGATTCATTTTCAAAATAAAAAAATGTAACAATGATTCACGGTAAAACAATCTGGCTTAGTTTCAAAGTCAAATACGACCTTGCCATTTTCAGTACTTTTTAAACATACAACAGCTGGAAAATAAAAACCAAATTCTTACCAATGTTCACTTGGATATCTACGCACCGCCAGAAAATTGAGAATGGAGAAATTGACTGAAGAATTTTAACTTTTGTGGTCTTTGGAGAAAATATACAAACGTGACTACATTACTATGCCATGCAATTCAGAAATGGAAAATTAATCTAAACTCTCGTATGAACACCTTGAAATGGCAGCGTATCTATATCAAGTATAGTTTGTAAGAAATTCTGCAATTTAAGCTCCTATTGGCTAATTTTGTAACGACCAATCTCATTGGTCGAATTTTGACTTGGTTTTTTCGCGGGCATTTCAGAACGGCCCGCGCCCTTTTGACTCAGTTGCGGATAAGTATTGGAAGTGTCCGGACTCACTTTGAATCTATTTGACAGGGCTATTAGCGCCCAAGCCTAAATAATTAGGCATTGAATGTCATTCAGCAACCAAAATGGTAATGCTTCAGAGACAGTTGCGACATATTATTAGAAATGTCCGGTCTCAATTTTGAATTTCTTTGCATGGCCTTTAAGCCCAAGCCTAAATAATTAGGCATTGGATTCCTTTTCAGCAACCAAATGGTAATGCTTCAGAGACGACTTCATGTCCCATCTTATTTCCTTCAAGGCTGTAGAATTCAGTCATAATAAAGACTGGTGCTTATGACATTTTTCTGTTCATATTTAAGAATTTAAAAATCAGAATTCTTTTAGATTATAATGTTCAACATTAAATTTAATGAGATAGATAAAAATCTTATATTATTCATGCAAAAATATATGATAAATTAATTTAACAATACATTTTAAATGAGTTTTGACTGGTGCTGGTACATAACATAAAATATAAATAATATATGAATTTTATATATAATAAAATTTTAGATACAAATTAAAAATTAATATTTTAAGAAAAAGATAAAAGAATAAATATAGAAAAGTTTTTTTTTCTTCAGTTTACACGAAGAACTTTATGAACGATCTCGACAACAGCCGAGTTTCAACTCCTGCAACGACCAGCTAATGATAGCTTCTCCAACCTCGTAGAGACCAATTGTGTCCAACTGAAGTAAAAGACACTACCTATCCATTGAAGAACTACCCTACCCTGTTCCCAGGGGCAAAAAAGGGCAAAATCTTTTTTGCAAGAATGCAATAAAATTTGTTTTAAGTTTTAAGGTAGGCCTTGTTGAATTGTTTGTCTTTCTTGTCTCTGCCAAGGGTTGAACTGTGTGAGAAGAAATTCTCACATAATTTTTATTGCAAAAAAAGATTAATAGTTTTAATTGCAAAAGAAGTTTTGTAGTTTAAAAAAAAAATTTTTTGCACGATTTAATTGCAAAAAATTTTAAATGTTATTTCTCTATAAGTGAGTTAAAATTTAAATTCTCCTTTTTCTATAAAGGGAATAATGTTAATAACATTTGTCTCAATTTTGTATTGTGTTATAGTTAATTTAACTATATATATTATATGCTGGTTTCTGTGTCTGCTGTTTAAATGTTTTACAATTTGAAAAAAAATATTAGTAATTTAACTTCCTGTCGGAGGGGGTTTGTCAAAATGAATTCCCTTTGACCATTAATTTTGCTGTCGTTCTAAAAAAGTTAGAATCATTCTTTTTGTTTTTTTATTATAAATCTTGTTCTCCCCCTTCCTCCTTTTTTTTAATGGAAAGTTGGCGCCTATTTGACTGACCAACCTAAACTTAACTTTCTCTCGTTCTGTGCAGCACTTTTCAAGTTGGAAGTTGGTGTCGACCGCAAGTTTGGCTTGAACAATTTCGTTTTATTGTTTTTTCTGCCTGCGGGCTAATAATAATTATGGCTTCGAAGGATTTGTTCACCAAGATTGAAGCCAAAAAGTTTCGTATTGGCAGCACTGTGGAATGGATGAAAGAAAATGGTGCTAGCTTAACTACCATCGAATCAAACATCTGTCATCGACAAATAGTTGACAGAGTTAGATGATCTGATGGATCAGTTGATTTTAAAGTTCCCCCCCCCCCGAGGAGAGGTTGAAATTGTGTAATGATGCGACACAATTTTCTTCCAACATCAGAGAACAATTACCCAAGTTAAAAAGTGGAAGCGAGAGCAGCGAGACTGTTCAATCAGCTCCTATTAGACTCTTTGGGTTAAATCTTGAATGCCCCATTTTTTCAGGGTCAAATTCTACTGATATTTTTGAATTCAGGACCTTCCTCGGACGGTTTGAATTTTGTGCATCTAACTTGGAAAAGGCAGACAAGATGCTTCTGTTGAAATCCAAGTTGGGAGGGCAGGCATTTGATCTCGTCTCCAGCTTGGATATAACTCCAGAAAATTATGACCTAGCTTTGGCTAGTTTAAAAGATAAATACTTAAATTCGTCGTTGATTAAAAACCGAATATTTGAGGAAATTATTCCTCCTACTGAACGGGTAACTCGTTTTAAGGAATTAAAAGTTTTTCTTGAACGAGCCAAACTCGATTTAACTGAGTTAGTTAAGTCCTTCGGGACCGATTTTTTTCGTAGATAATTCTACATCTGGGGCCATTATGGCCCACATCTTATTCAATAAATTCCCTAACAGTGTGAGAAGAGAAGTAATGAATAAATCTAATGAGAGATTTCCCACTCTTTCTTCCATTATGTCCTTTACTTTCGACATAATTGATATCTTAATGGCGTCTCCTTTGGATGAAAAAACGCGGGAATACTGCTCATTCAATATGGCGGCTCCTCCTTCTTCGGGACACAAGGCCAACATGGCGGCAGGGTCTTACTCCAAGTCCGCTAATGTACAGAAGGGCATGAATACCTTCAAATATCCCGCTAATAATGGCGAAGCCTTTAAAACCTGTAAATTATGCAAGGCTACGGATCATTCTGTTAAGGAGTGTACCAAATATCAGGTCTTCGAAGATAAATTTCAGAGGGCCAAGGAACTTAATATGTGTACCAAGTGCCTACGTGGACACTTGGATTCGCATTGCAAAGGGATTAAGGGATTCCCTTACCCTTGCACTTTTTGTGGGCTTAAGAATCACTATTCTACTATGTGCCTTAAAAGTCCAAAGTCCTGTGTTGGAAGGACTACCTTACGGGGCAGGGAAATTGCATTTTCCCTGTTCTCAAAATTTCTATGAGGGTAAATAAACACCCCGTTTACTTCTACTGCCTTTTAGATACAGGCAGCCAGAGATCTTTCTTTTCACAGGCTATTTTAACCCAGTTAAATTCCGGGGTAAAATTTAAACCCAGATCGTTTGAGATGCTTGTAAATACTATGATTGGAAGTAGTTCCTTAAACCTGCAGGAATTTAATGTATCCCTTAAATTTGGGTTTCAAAAACCCTTTTTATTTCCAGCTTTATTTGCTGGGGATCTGAATCTGAGATTCAATGTGGACAGGTTTGACGAAAAAACCTCTAACTTAACTAAGGAAGGTTTTCGTCTCTGTCCAGGTTATAGGGACCTAAATGGGTCTGCTATTAATGGCATCATTGGATTAGACATGATTCAACGGATTAATAATCTCCGCGTGATCCGATGCCTAGGTGGTAGCGCTTGGAAAATCTCCAAGTATGTCATTCACATAATCCTGTTAAGGAAGAGTTGCCACCCTTTGATCAGGTATCAAGTATTGGAAGTGTCCGGACTCACTTTGAATCTATTTGACAGCGCCCAAGCCTAAATAATTAGGCATTGAATGTCCTTCAGCAACCAAAATGGTAATGCTTCATAGACAGTTGCGACATATTATTAGAAATGTCCGGACTCAATTTTGAATTTCTTTGCACGGCCTTTAAGCCCAAGCCTAAATAATTAGGCATTGGATTCCTTTTCAGCAACCAAATGGTAATGCTTCAGAGACGACTTCATGTCCCATCTTATTTCCTTCAAGGCTGTAGAATTCAGTCATAATGACTGTCGACAAATGTGTACGTTTACACGAAGAACTTTATGAACGATCTCGACAACAGCCGAGTTTCAACTCCTGCAACGACCAGCTAATGATAGCTTCTCCAACCTCGTAGAGACCAATTGTGTCCTTCTGAAGTAAAAGACACTACCTATCCATTGAAGAACTGCCCTACCCTGTTCCCAGGGGCAAAAAAGGGCAAAATCTTTTTTTGCAAGGATGCAATAAAATTTGTTTTAAGGTAGGCCTTGTTGAATTGTTTGTCTTTCTTGTCTCTGCCAAGGGTTGAACTGTGTGAGAAGAAATTCTCACAAGTTCAAGTGTACAGTTCTCAGTAATTTCTCGAATAGTGAAATATTGTTAACATTGTCCTAAACATTTGCGTAAAGTTTAACCATTATTAACTATCATTTCCAAGTTCCAAAATTATTGAAGCTGTTTTTTCATCATGTAAATTCAGTTTTAACGAAGAACGTAATGGATTGGAATCAAAACCCATTTAATTTAAAATTATTAGTGCTGTTTTTCCTTGTGAATATCAACTATATCCCGATATGACCTACCACTGAGGACAAAGCGCTAATATGTTTTCCTTTTTGTCTTTATTCACACACACACACACAGACACACACACACACACACATATATATATATATATATATATATATATATATATATATTTTATATATATATAAGAACGCATAAAGATTATACAAAAAACATAACAGCACCTTGTTAGTCGTTTTGAAGTCACCACCCAGAAGCGACAGTCTGTTTCAAGCTAATCGCAATCGTCAGGCCATATGCATAGTTTTTTTTTTTTTTTTCTCGGCATTTTATATATACCGGTCAGTGATACATTGGTTATTTTTGCAAGCGTTGTTTGCTTATAATTTACTTATTTTATTTAATTATTTATTTGTTGGGATTAATTTATTTACTTCTTTATTTGTTTATTTGTCTTATTTTATTTATTTATTTTCATTTATTCTTGTTCGTTTTCAGTTTTAGATTTTTAGGTAACGTAGTAAAAAATGTTTTCGTGTCTGCATTTTGAGATGAGTTTTAATCGTTTATTTAGTAGTATGTTTTGATCTGTTAAGGTAATTATAGCTATTTTTCCTCTAGGCCTAGTTAACAATTTTTTGATTGATTGTTTGTGTTGATGTTTTATATATATATATATATATATATATATATATATATATATATATATATATATATATATATATATATATATAATGAAAATTTCTCCCATTTAACCAGTAGAGAAGACAATATTGTAGGTAAAGTAAGATATTGGTCGGTAGTCTTCATATTTCAGATACATAGACGACTCATTATTAATAATTCCAAAAAGCACCAATTTAACGGATCTTCTCTCCAAACTTAACAACGTTGAACCTAAAATAAACTTCACTATCGAAACTGAAACCTACTACACTCTTCCGTTCCTGGACATTTTGTTAATTAGAAATAATAACGAACTCAATTTTGACGTTTACAGAAAGGCTACAAACAAAAATGATCTGATCAGTTTCTACTCAAACCACTCTTCAAAAATTAAATCTGGAATTATTATAGGTTTATATCTAAGAGCATTAAGAATCTGTAGTCCACAATATTTACTTAAAGAAGAAACATACATAGAAAACACATTCAAAAACATGCAATACCCATATCATTTCATCCACAACGTAAGAAAGGCATACAAAATATACAAACGAAACGAAACTAATAACATAATCAGCAATAGTAAATCACATAAAAACAGATACATAATACTACCGACCAATTCTGTCACGTCCACTATCCAGAATAACCTATCCCATCTAAATATTCTTGAAATAGTCATAAACACTTCCAAAACCATTATGGATATACTAAGATCTTCAAACATTAATAGCAATAATATTTCTGAAGCAGGCATTTATAAAATAAATTGCCAAAACTGTTCATCCCAATATATTGGAGAAACAAGTAGAAGTTTAATTAAAAACGCATTTATGAGCAGAAAAGAAACCTCACAAAAAACAACTTAGCTAATGCACTAGTCATAAATAGAAATAAATTCAACCATAATTTTGATTTTAAAAATGCTACGCTCATAAAAAAAGAAAATAACTCACTCAGAAGGAAAATTCTAGAGAGTGCCGCCATAGAACAGTAGCCAAATATTAATCTACGCCCAGGTTTTTTTTCCAATTTCACCTTTCTTAACAAAATTACTGCTCTCACAAACATATGTAAACAACAGATTCATAAAATCAAAAGAAAATGGTTGAATACATCAACACAGATACAATGACAATATTCTCCACACGTGACATATACTGACGTTATTTTCAGTTAACAATATGAAAATAGCGTTTCTCTACATTCCAGTTGCTAGTAACATTCTATTTTTGTTTTTATTAGTTACCTTGTTAAATTATATTCATTTCGTATTTTGCGTTGATAAAGTCCACATTGGTTTTGAAGAAGGTCGGCAGAGGCAAGTCGCCCGGTCTGGATGGTTTGCCCTATGAATTGTACTTGAGGCTGTCGCACATCTTTGTTCCGATTTTGACTGCAGTGTTCAACAACTGGTTTCGGTCGGGGTCCATCCCCAACCGGATCACTAGGGGTTTGATCACTCTGTTGAAAAAGGGCAAAGGTGGTGGGGGGAACCTAGATGATTACAGGCCCATAACTCTGCTAAACACAGAGTTAAAGATTATGGCCAAGATCCTGCAGGAGCGTTTGCAGTCAGTTGCTGAGTCTCTGTTGGGACCTGAGCAAACTTGTTCTGTGAGGGGCCGAACAATTCAAAGCAACCTGCATCTGATCCGCACGATCATAGAGGGTGTAAAAGACGACGAAGAAGCCGCGCTGATCAATTTGGATCAGTCCAAGGCATTTGATAGGGTCGACCATCGCTACCTTGCTGCTGTCCTGCAGGCCGCTGGATTCGCACCCAACTTCTGCCGCTGGATTAGCCTCCTGTATCGCTCCTCCAGTGTGGTGGTACAGGTGAACGGAAGGTTGTCGGACGCGTTCGTGCTGTCTAGGTCGGTTTGTCAGGGTTGTCCGCTGTCGCCTCTCCTTTATGCTTTGGCGTTGGAGCCTCTCCTTCGCCGGCTGAAGGACGAGACCGGCAGTCCGGCCCTACGTGGAATTGCCGTTACTGGAGGGTCTCGAGCCAGGGTTTCCGCGTATGCCGATGACGTATGTGCTTTCGTGTCGTCCCACAACGACATTGAGGCGGTACAGAAGGCGCTTGATCGGTACAAGAAGGTGACAGGGGCCAAAATAAACCGCGACAAGTCGTCCGGCTTGCGGTTAGGTGTCTGGAAGGGGGTCGCTCTTCCGGGCCGCTTCGGTTGGACAGACGGTCCTGTCCGCATTCTTGGAGTGTGGTTTGGGCCTGACCTCCCGCTGGAGAAGAATTGGTCTGAAGTACGAGCAAAGGTCGATTCCATCGGTCAGACTTGGAATCGACGGAGGTTGTCCGTGTGTGCTACATACATTTTCTCCCTGATTCTTTATCGATTGTCCGTACTTCCTCTCTGTAAGACCCACAAGAAGGCGCTCGAGCGATCGCTATCCTCCATTTTATGGAGGGCACGCGGGAATCGGGTCGACAGACGAGTCTGCACTAAACGTCCGTGTCATGGGGGACTGGGAATGCCGCACCTGCCGAGTCACATCCGTGCCTCTAGGTTGGCTTTCCTACGCCGCGCATTGACTGGAGGAGATCCGATTCTGGGGTGGGGGGATTGTTAGGGACGCGTTCCCTGGCCTTACTATCAGTCCCCCCATCTCGCGGGTTGAGCGCGGTCGTAAACCCCGGGATCAATCGGTTTTCCTTCGCGAGTGTCCGCACCTTATGGGACCATGTCGGCGAGCTGACGGCTCGTCTCGCTCCCGAACAGCTTGTGTCCATTGATCGCGCATACGCGTGTGACAATGTGTCGCCCCCGGGATGAAACGGATGGTGTTTCTGACGCTGATGGCCACGGTTCGAATGGTGATTTGGACCACGCGAAAGGAGGAAGTCTTTCTCATCTAATTCGATTCTTTGAGCATCAGCTCAAGATGAAGATTAGATCGGATAGAAAACGATTGCATTCGATAGTCTTTAGCGAAAGGTGGGTAAAAGAAGCGAGCTTGTTTCGTGTGAACGGGGCTAGCCTTGATTTTCTCTTCTAGGTCAACCTATTGCACATCGGGGTGGCTTCCTGTGGAACCCTCCCCTTGGTTAGGTTAGACAAGCTTCAGTGTACCTAGTTAATGTGAGTAAGTGTTGTTCCTGGCCTGCATCCCGGCCGTTCTTTGGTTATGATCCAAGTCGAGATTCCCAACCTCCCCAGTTTGTTTTGACCCCCCCCTTTCATCTCGACTGGGTCAGTTTTATATTTTTCCATTCCAACCTAATATTTTATACTTTTTCCCACTCCCTTAGCGAGAGCGTCTCTTGATTTTGTCCCCTGGGCAGAATACAGCGGTCTCTCTGTTTTATGGGTTGGACGGTCCCTACTAACATCAATTATGTTTAGTTTGTATTTGTGTTTATTTTAAGTTTATTATTGGGTTCATTTCCCTCCCCTCTCATTTTATCATTATTAGAATTGTATATATATATCATCATTAAAATTTTTATGGCATGGGGCGCGATTTTGGTAGGTCTCCCTTGAGAGCACGTGGTATTATGGTGGTTGAAGGATTGTTTGGTGATGGACGAGTTCTTTTGGTGAATGGGTAAAATATAATGTACGAATGGGTCGCGAATCTGATTAGCTAGGTATAAGATCGTTAGTGTTGACCAGCATCTACCCCTATATATATATATATATTCCAGCGTATTGTTGACCGACCAGTACCAATGTTTTTATATATGATGGTGCACGCAGTCCTCAAGTATTCGGTAATTTTATTCCATGACACGGGCATTTTATACCTCCGTGGCAAGCTGGAAATCTTACCCCGTTGGAATCTGGCGTAATCCTAACATGTAAAATACAACGAAATCCACGGCGTTAGGGTAAAATTACCCGTGTAGGTAAAGTAAGAAAAATTGGAACATCACAGGTATTTGGAAACAAACAAACCAAACCGCAACAGAACGATAAACACGGGTGTCCCCAAACCTGCTGAATGGCACAGGAACGATTTTACTCCGATTTAACGATAAAAGTAAAAATGTGTTCGATAATGCCGAGTCATTGAAGTTCGTGTACCAAAGCGTATATAGAATCTTACATATTGATAAGTGTACAATTTGCACATGCTTTAAATATTCTGCTACATCTGGTCTGGTGTTTCTGCTATGTATTTAGAGATTACTGATAAAATACAATGAAGTCTGCAATGTTATTGGTGCTGAGCTGGCATCTTGGCTTGAGTGACGTTCCCACCGCCGTAACGTAGTTTTTCTATAAGTACTTTCATGGTAATTGTTTTGATGAAGTTTCCTATATGGTACCTAGATTTATGAATTTAAGTGAAATATGAGTTTGCCTGCAACGACTCATCATTTTATAGTTGAAATGGCTAGATGTAACTCTAATTTCTATGTTATATGTTTCTTTCTTCGCACTTCTCGCTTGTCCGTGTTATAGCTTTTCGGCCAAGTTAGATCTTCAAAAATTTAAATGCAATCGTTATCTTCTGACTTAATTTCTCTTGTTTTATTGTCCTCTCTCCTTAATAGTGGTTTTCCCAATATTTTCTCAGACTCTAGTAATTGCTTGCTTCATTGTGTCTTTATTGCTTTGCTTAGGATGAAATTATATATATATCTGAGAAAATTGTGCCTTGGCGTCATAAAAAAAAGAATTTTATTTCATAAGAACAAAATATTCATTAACAAAATGTTATTCACATCTAGCATCTAAATATCTTAATTTTTTATTTAGCATTAATTTACTTTTCATTTTTATGTATTTTTTTTTTGTTGTTGTTGTTAAATGTCCACGCATTCGCCATTGTTTCACTCCTGATTGAGTAAGAACAAGCAATAAGCTGAAATAGCCCAGTCGCATATTAACAGTAGAGGACTCATAGATCCTGTCATGTTCGGTACATATAAGTAGTATATACTAATTTTTGTTAACAGGATTTCTCAGGTAGAAGTTTCCCATGTCATACAAGCACATTGACTCATTTTTATTCCCTTTTATGCTTATTTTTCTTTATTGCCATTTTCATGAAATTTAATCTTCTTTATGGAATATAAATGATTCTTGTCTTGCCTGAATATAGCTCTTTAGTTTAAATATCGTTATTTGTGACGTGTACTACTCGAAAACGTTTTCTCTGAGGACTTAAAATGATTATTTGCCGTTATCTTGATACCATTATGAACTTTGAAGGCAATTCAAATGTTACTATCTCTAATACTCACAGCTGATTGTTGATTATTTCTATGAAGTACCCAACATCTCAGCCAGCCGTCAGGTCTATCCACTGTAGCTCTCAATCCATCACTAAATTTAGTTTAGAAACAAATTTTCATATACTACATTGCCCAAATTACACGTATCTCTTTTTGACATTTATCTCGTTAAAAGTGATAGTTTGGTTGGCTTCATGTCCTTAGCCAATTTCTTTAACATTTTGCATCTTTTTTTCACCAGTTTCTTAAAATATATTTTATTTGCCGGTCAAACTTTTTCTGCTTATTAATCTTAACTTTGCAACTCACTTTTTGTGCAGTTTATTTCCTTATGTCTTATATCAACGATGATTACATTTTTGTTTTTACTGTTCTCTGTTGAACTTCCAAATTTGTCCAAAGTTTTTCAATATTTTATTTGTTTTGATAAGTTATTGCAAGCCATGGCAAATGTTTATATATGAAATTAAAAAAAAATGAAGATCAATAATTATTACATAGAGATACTTGTTTACAATATGATAAACAACCCTCGTGTTAGATAATAAAATCTTACACTGCCGAGTATGTTATTGTAAATATTTCCGCTAAAATAAATGTCATCATAAACTGGAATTCCTATGATGAAAAGTTTATTATACATATAGTGAACTGAACAATAAAATAAAAGAAACTGATATTCCGCTACCACTTGCTATTATAGATAGTAAATTGCCAGACCAAATATCATCAAAGCTTCAGAATGTAACTGTTAGAAAAACAACGAGAAACTACTGTAGTCGGAGATACACAGATTCATAATGTATTCCCGGCCATAGCTATATCCCTAGAAGGACGTGTGGTGGCTATTTGCCTGCCACCCTTGCAGAAATAACACGATATATAAAAATATTTCACTTTTTGTTTTTTTTATTGAGAATGAAAGAAAGTAAGAAAATGCGTAGATGATAATCTTTGTCCCTCTCTGTCTCGCGTCTCTCTTGGTTGCGCTGTTGAAATAAATAGCGTTCTTTTATCTTTGTCCTGTCAAACTTAATTTAGTCTCCTATTAATCTTACCTGGATTTCCAGTGAGGGCATCCCGAGAAGACAGTCTCCAGCATAATATTTACTCCTATGCTTTATTGGTATTATATCCAATATTTTTAATATGCCCAATATATCCAATATCAATTATACCATATTTTACTTGCTATAACATGTGTATCCGATCTCCCATATGAATGGGATGTCGTACAAGGCCAAGTTTAAACAGCGAGACGCGTCATACGCGGTCAAAACATAGACCAGCATCCTCTGCACTGCCGTCACTGGAGATATTTCAGGTATCCGCTAACAGCCCTAGCCCCTACCAGGGCAGAGGTACTGCCTAGGGAGACTCCCCCTCCTTAGTTAATATTCTGATAGACAATTTAATATGTTTGAAAATGTATTACTCTAGTTTGCTGTTTGCTTAAATTTGACCACTAACAAAGATACATTATAAGAAAAGAGGGTTTGGGAAACTTAACACTCACGAGACATAATGTGGAAAGAAGTGGCAGAAAAAACAGGTAGTAATCTACCAAATGAATTGGTGTGGATCGCTGGCAGATAAGTGACAAAGAGGCGTGGCAAATTGTCGAATGTTGCTTCAAAGCTACAAAGGACAGGAAGCTGTGGAGAGATATGTCCGTCTATATTCAAAATTTAATTTAAAAGACTACTGACTAAGGAATAAAAATCTATTTGAATGAATGCTTCAAAAGCAAAACAAGATGAAGGCTGAAATCAAGATTGTGTCTGATGGAGCATTTTTCTTACACCAACGCATTTCACTTATCGAATTCCATCCATGTCTCCGAGGGCTACTCATCAACCGTCATCTTTATTTTTCGTTTTGCTATTTCGATACACATCACATTTTTGCCTACCCTACAGCAGGTCGTGCGCATCTCAGGCGTTGTTATCGTAATGTCAGCTCCACCCAACTAATCGAATATTTATCCTCTCTTATTTGTAACCCCATGACTCTAATGATAGAAGCATTTTTCTTGAAGAGACACGCCAAGTCAAACAAGGATAATCTATTATGATTTCTCCCCAAAGAGAGGCATTATTATTCAACACCTTCATTAGGAAAGTCGGAACTGGAGTCTGAAATGAATATAGCATTTATTTTATTTTCCTCTTCCGATAACCTTCCTTGTCATCTGATGATAGAATTAACGCAGTGCAATGAGTCATTTCAGCTTCGTATATGTGGGCAGATAGGCACAGAAGAACTATGAATGCTTATAATATTTAAAAAAAAATGATAGAATAACTCTATTTGAACTTTCTTATCGTTAACACGGGCTTGGGTCACTTTTTTGTTTTAGACTAGCTTCCCCATTTTTGTTGTTTTTATCCAATATGACAAATATCGGTAGATTTATAGACAAAGTTGTTTCTAATATGATAACTCATCGAAAACATTAAAACTAAACTCTTTATACCATTATGTTGGAATTGCTTTAAATACGAAATCAATGTTATTATATACCTTGTTATTCGTACCAAGATGTTCGTCTTGGTTGTTATATTCATAATGTTTCAGCCATGTTACTCACCAACTTTCTAAAGGTGCCTGAAGTCTTTTCCAAAACACACACTTCCGACTGAAATAAAGCATTTGTTGTATATATATATATATATATATATATATATATATATATATATATATATATATATATAATCAATTCAACCCAAACAAGGCGATAATGCCACTAAGACGCAAGCGGCTTCTGGTATTGAAAGGGAATGGAAAGACGTAATAAACCGGAAACCATACCCTAAATGGGAAACAAGGGTAAACCTCTCCTTTAGAAATGTGAACCATGCGAGATATGAACCTATCTACTCATCTTAAGAAAAAAATAATTAGTAAAAACATTTCAAAGTTTAAGCGGGAATGATAGAAGTATAAAGTTGAAGTAGGCTTTAAAAGGAACCGGAAGCCTAATCATATAGAGGAAACATGCGGTAAACGACTACTCCTGTTCAAAAGACTTTGGAAGCTTGTTGCCTTGAAGTTGAGCCAGTATAATTCTCTAGTGCCAAGAGCTTCCACAGAAGAAGGCGAACTTTAAATAAACAAACAATGCATGTAGTCATTAGGCTATGTCAAATGTTATTTTCTGAATTCAGGTTTTTATAGGTATATATTTAAATTTTTTTAATCAGTATCTTTTTCGCTCGTTTATGTTATCCATTCAATAGTTGTTTTACTTATCGAATCCTTTGAAAATATAATATGCCGTTATTCTTTTAACTAGCTCACTTACTAAAATCTTTATATCTATATATGTAAATTTGTTCTATAGGTATTGGTGCACTACAAATTTCATATTTTTTAAAATACTTTACAATATTTGTTATGTTCTATTAGTTTTGTAATCGTAACTACATGAGATGTTGTAAACGTAGAAAATACACAATAGAAAACTTTCATAAAGCAATTGTATAAGACCATGCTGCTAGTGAGTATTGTTTTTACATCTAGTGTTTACGATGAAAGAATTTTTAGAAAAATATAAAAAAAAAGACCTTCAACAGGATACAGCATATAGTGTTGAAAAGAAAAATCGACCTAATGGATGACTCTGAGTTGGAGGTACCGACGAACAGCGGTTGCGAAGGGAAGCAACATCTTCACGACTAGCTCACAACCTGTGTCTAGTAACAATAATTAAGTACCTAGCCACAGACAGTAATTAACAATGTTCGTAAATCTGCTCACTATCATTTCTGATAGAATCCCGCATCACTTCGCTAAGATATTAAAAGCACGGCTCTCGCCCTCCCGTAAAAAATAAACTTTCTATTTTATTTAATTATCATTGCACTTATACTATGGAATAAAGATATTAATTCTCGGTAAGTCTCACGAAGAGAACATTACTGACAAATTCTATATGCCGTTTCCCGTCAGGATACGGGCGATCATGGCTCTCCAGAACGTCTTATCGCTAGTAGTACATAACGTTTTCCTTTTTACAATTCCTCCACTCCCTGTTCTGACAGCCATTTAGACAAGTTCATTAGGCAGATTACTCACGGTTTTCCCTATGTCACTCTTGCTGTCAATATTTCCTGTTATAGTCAAATTCTTCAAGCCCTCTTAGTATGTATCCTATAAAGTTATAAATTATAGCATCCATCTGTAGAACGGTATCGCTATTGCCTGGAGACTCATTTTCATCTATGAGGAAATTGTCCAGTATTCGCTGTCATGTAGGAAGACTGATATTACAGAGCAGTTCAATAGTATTTTCTTTGTTTCTAACATTTTCCTGTTTCTTAATGGTATTTTTTGAAATCTAAGAAATTGTGATTAAGTTTTGGCTACTACAAGTAAATGTGCTCCTGAGGAATAAAAATGTAAAATTGATAAAAACGAGCTCCGATGCTGAAAGAAATAAGACAATTTTCTGTAAAACATACATAGACGGTAGCGTGAAAATACCCTTTACTTTTTATCGTCTTTTTTCTTCTGCATGAAATACTTCAGAAATCCGACAAATTCATCTGTTTAAAAAATTGCATTTATGGCATCACTTACGTTGCGTTGGTGACATGCGCCGACGCATCAAATTACGACAGCTCTCCATGAGAGCTTTCCTGTCGTCTCTGTCTGGCTTTGCATAACTTGGACAAAAAGACAAAATGGCCTTCTTTCATTGAATAACCACTCCAAAGTTGGTCGTTCACCAGTCATGTGATATTCGTAGAATTTTCTTTCTATTTCCAGACCTCCTCAAATGTCACAATGTTTATTTCGTAGGATTGAAAAAGAGACGTTCATTAAGTTCAGTTTGACTCTTCTCAATTGTATACGCGTCTATTTTGGTATCGGTCGATACAACTTCGAGGATGAACTCACCAGTGAGACATGGGAAGTCTGATGTTCACATTGCTGTCGGCTTTGTGTTATTCGTCAAGATTTGGATATGCGAAAAATAAAAATAAAAATTGCCCGTTTGAAAGTGTGATAAAAAACATTTCTTTTCAAATATTTTGCTGCTAAGAATTGTTTTAAATAAGTATTTTAAAAAAAATTAGAAAAATGCTTAGAAATACGGATGGGTTGATTACATTGCTTATTAATCGATTATCATATAAGTTGTTTGCGGCATATGTTGTACGAGCTTTTGAATTAGCTTAATAAATATTGCTTGGGCTTCAGTCTATACTTTGCCAGCAGAGTTAAGTTTTTTAATTATGATTTTCTACTGTTTACATGCCTTTAAATGAAGCTCGTGTGTAAAGTAGGCCATCTGTTTTCTTCGATAACTTTTTCTTCTTATACAGCAGACATTAAACATCAGAGTGGATATCATGAGGGAAAAACAAAAGTAAAAATGCTTAAACTAAGCGAGAAAGAAAGGAAGATATTTTTGAACCTAATAAATGTAAATATTGTCTAATTTGGCGCTTTCGATTATGAGTTGGATATTATTAAGTTTTGTACGTGAACAAAAGATAACAAAAATAAGCAACTTAAAATTGTTTATCTTCTTTAATCAAACTTACATTAATGGAAAATTGCTGTCGTACATGAACACGCACACACAGATAGATGAGAGGCATAGGAATCATCATTTTTGTTTGAATTTCTGGGAGGAGGAGTTATTATTTATGCTATTTATATTGGACAATTGTCCTTATCGTTGTTATTGTTAACACAGTATTTCGTCTGCTGAGGCCTCTGGCCTTCGTCGGTTGTATATCAATCTGCGTAACCTACATCAGCCAGGTTAAATTAAAGCATACTACTGGAAATTACCCAAGTGGATAAAAGCGTTTGTTTGTGAATTTGGCGACATAGTGGTGGTGAGTTCAATCCCTGGGTCTGGCAGTGTGTACTTGTACTCATTAAAAACGGGAGAACTAAATAAGAACTAGACAATGTCCATAGACATGAGTAGTGGAACGAGAACAGTCCATCCAGTAGGTTAAATAAATGGTTCAATTCAGAATTCCCCCAGAAAATAGACTCGAGGAAGGCTGGAACGTTGTGATGACAACAAAGATGAGTCTGAATATAAATAGTGTAATTAATCAGTGAATAAGTTTAACTACTCAATGTGATCTTTAGCCTAAATAAGTTTGTTCATGTTTCAAAATCATAATGAGGAGTGAGACTGACAATCACCATGCAATGTTGATTTTTATGTCAACACTACAAACGTTCTTTCCAATATTGAGCACTCTTCTTCTATTAACAGAGCAAATCTTAAATATACACAGAGTCCGCCAAAAATATATATACATTTCAGGAAGGGTAAAAGCAACAATAACAACTAAAGATGCTCAAAGATGGTGGCCTTTAGCTTCCATACATTTATTAGTATGGAGTACTACTTGGACAGCGTTGACCAAAGTGACCAGTGGGATTGTTGCACTTGCATTTTCCTTTTCTTTTCTAAGAGATGCCAATTTAGTGAGGCACAACATCCTGTCGGACTTGTTGATATTACAGTGATGAGATTCATGCCATCTGACGAGCAAATATCATACTGCAATAAACAGTGTTATTGCAGTTTGGTAAATTTACGAAAGACAAGTTTTTCCTTCCCTAAAGTGTGTATATATTTTTGGCCGGCTTTCTATAAATCGGTTACTGTTTATATCGAAACGTTAAAGATACACACACGTTAGGTCTTTAAACTTAAATGTTAGAAGCCGAATTAACTAGCAGATTTCATTTCGATTTTCTATCACTTTTAATATTACCACTATTGTTCTTAATTATGCTGCGTTATGTAAACAGTATTTTCGTGAGAGGGATATGCAGTATATGATTCTAGATGTAAAATGTTTTGTAGACGATTCCGAAATGAGTGCAAATTTTTCCTTTCATAAAAGGACTATCAACAGCAGCAGCAAGTAAAATGAATACGAAATGTAACTTGAAGAGAAAATAATGCCATAATCAAGATGGAAACCTTACACACTATTTCAAATAAAAAGTTGAAAAGGAAACCCCCATCATTACCGGAAACAGTAATAACAGTTACTAGACATGAAAAACCTATTTTGTTGAAAACATTTTTCAGAGAAAGATTTTATAAATTTCAATTGAAAGCAGTACTGTTTGCTCGGTCAATGAACGCTTAATATTTCCCTGGAAGGAAATGCATAATATTGCTATTACTATAGATTAATTTGCATTTTAATAAAGGGAAGTCAAAATTAAAGTCGAGCACACACACACACACACACACACACACACACACACACACACACACACACACACACATATATATATATATATATATATATATATATATATATATATGTTGATAGGTCAAAAACCAGAAAGGACAAATGAGTTCAAACTTGCCTCTGCCAAATTATAGAACCCGAGAATCTGTTAACACAAATGATAATAAAAATATCCGAAGGTTCTTTAAAAAATTCCATGAAAAACCCAACGAGAATAATTTTTGTTTTGTCACAACGCAGTGATTAGCAAGTTTCTCTTCGTTTATTACTATCGTAAGTTGGTTTCCTAATCATTAGCTTCCTTTATTAAGATGGCCTTGTGTCATGCAATTTAAGAATAGTACACTTTTAACTTGATTCGCAACTGAAATAGTCTCAGAGAAATTGAAATTTTTCATGGACGATAGTTACTGTATATGCCTCCTACCAGATTTCAGCCATCTTGTGTCATAGACAGCGCACTCCTCTAGGTTTTACTATGTCTGAAGTTCTTGTTGCAGTTTCTGCAACCGGTATCATCATCATAATCATTTGTCCCATGGCCGGGTGTAGTCGTGAGGTCCCTGCGTAGCTAAGCTCTTACGCACTTCCATCTACATAAAATATATATTTATTCATGCGTAATTAGACCTAGCGAAAGCCATCCCACTCCAGTGCAAAATAGCAAGGTGATCGGCAATCACCCTAGCCGACATTTAGTTCGACCATATATAATTGTTGTTGTACTGCGTAAGCAAGCATAAGAACTGTGGAACAATGTATTGCAAGATGGTAATCGCCAGTTATACTTTTGTATTTATGCGAGAGTATAAGCCAAAGAGGGTAGTGTAAATTCATATAGGGCCTGTGCACCGTTCATGTACTCCTTATTTTGGAACCTACGCACATAATCTGTCATGTTTTATTGTTACTCTAATGTAACTATAATTCCTATAAGTTTAAACTTGAATAAATTTGAACACATACCGAGTTTTCCACTGGAGTCATTAAGCATTTCCCAACTGTATCTAATCTTTTGAATCCACTTAAAAGCTTTTAATTTGAATGCTACTTTTGGGAGAATGTAGTTCTCCATGCTTTACCGAATCTCTTCATGCAACGAGCTTTAATGTTTAAAAATATCGAGATTGTATTATTTTTTCAAGCCCTGTTCACCACAAATCAGAGAATTAATTGCAGTGTCTTTTATAACATATAAAAACCGTAATCACAAATATTTTTTATGACTTTTTCAAAAAAAAAAACGAAATCTAGAACTTCTAACAGTTTCATTAGTCAGTACTATATCCACCCTTCTGTATGTGAGTGAATGTTGGACAATTTTCTGCCAGATGGAGAAGAGACTCGAAGCGACAAAGATGCGGTTCTACAGACGGGTGTTGAGAATGCCATGGACATATTCTGTAAACAACGAGAAAGTTCAAAATAAAATTAGGTCTAGAAAGACACACACTTAAAATTAGAAAGGATCAGATGGAATTTCTGGAACATATTAAGAGAATGGACGGCTTTGAAAACTTAATACTAACAGGACGTATTAAGCGATGAAAGAGTAGAATGAAACATCGAGCAACTTAATGTAACTGTGGAAATGGATGATAATGCAGGGTCAACAAATGATGGTATGGAGTTTATTGGAGGTTGTGGAGAGCTATAATCATCTACGTACTAAAGAGATACAACGCATACGTGATAATTTTAAATATAATGACTTTCCAAAAGCAATTGCAGAAAACATATTTTCAGTAAATTTACTATGCGTTTCAATAGTAGAAATATATACTGTCATATATCGATTCGTATTTGAATATATAGGAATAATGACGATAGATTTAATAATGTCATTACGAAACACACTGAAGTTTTTTTTTCAATTTTTAAAACTGATTACAAATATGCCGACAACAGAATACCGTTTCTAACAGATGACATTCCCAAAGAATCGTTGACTATTCTGTCAATGTAAAATGCAAATGAAAAGTGCTAGACAAGTTTCAAATAGTTGGGGGTGATTAGAATAAAAGAATTGCCTAGAATATCACAAATATTATTTTAATTATAAAAATAAATATCATGAAGAACTTTTTCATAGAATGTTCGTAGCCTAAATTCAAGGATGAAAGGAAATATATAGATAATTTAATAAAAAGGGAAGTTGGAATAAAATCTCTGATAGATGTTCTTTAATAAAATCGTCCCAACGTGTATGGAAATAATATTTCTTAATAAGGATTTTAATCAGTACAGAATTGTAATTCGTACAAAAATTATTTAAGTATTGTTTTATTCTTTAGTCTAATAAATAGAAAAGATAAACTTATGTATAAGTAAACTAGTACAATTCTTGAATACAGTATAAGTATTTAGTAACTCTATTTGTTCAATTTTTCTCTTTTCCTTCTATGAGATTATGTGGAAAGGAGACAAAAGCATTTGTTCTTCATAGGTTGCTTCCTATATAGTTTCGTTTAATAAAAATTTGAAAAACAAAGTTCTTTGTAGCAGAAATTAAAATACTAATTTATTAAGCCATTTCATGTGTAATTTACTAAGTGCTTCAAAAAATTAATATTTTCTTGTCAATTTCACCTGAAAATGTATATAAAAAAGAACATTTATTTAGTCGTAAACAGAGAATCATAAATATATAGACCCCCCCCTTTAAATGCGCTAAAAGGCATCTATACTGAAATATACTCAAGTGATGACCGTTTCTATGAATTCGCAACAGATATAAAATAAAAACAGAGTAAACAAGTTTAAAGAGATTTGGATTACATGTAGTCGAAGAACATCCATTAAGGATGCCGACCGAAATAAATTAAAGGAGTGTGAGTTTGAACCTCGCTACATGCACCACTTGAAGCTTTGTGCTGTACAAAGTTAAGAGTAGCAATTCATATAAAATAAAATGTATTAACAAAATGTTTTTCTTTTGAACCTTACCTACCCACAACCACCGCGATTGAAGGATATGACATGGTTGGTTAAATGTGAAGTGCACATAGGCAAAAATTACCCAATCATCTGACCATCGTCATATTGACGTAATCGATAATCCTTCTTTAGTGCGAAAAGAGTGGTGCTGTCCCAAGGAAGGAATATTCCATCATTACTTTTCTGTGAACTGCTCTAAAGTAAGAAACAATAGATCGATAGAAGAGATAGCCTGAAGGGACACGTTATGTTCCTTAGCAAGCAGAATGAGACAAGTATTCGGTTTAACGTGGGATATCCATATGCGTACATAAGGACAAAGAACAAGAATCGTTCAGTTTCCAAAACCATTATCATACTGGCATTCCTCATTACAAAAATCGTGAACAGCCCGAAGGCAAACAAACGTCAAAGATCCTACACTTAAATCCTAATGCGAAAGTAGGGTAAAGGGAAAACTAATTCAGCTC
Organism: Acanthosepion pharaonis; assembly: GCA_903632075.3. Taxonomy (NCBI): domain Eukaryota; kingdom Metazoa; phylum Mollusca; class Cephalopoda; order Sepiida; family Sepiidae; genus Acanthosepion; species Acanthosepion pharaonis. The sequence continues at coordinate 1,133,616 of CAHIKZ030000762.1, forward strand.
CCCATCGTAGGATGTGACATAAAATCAGTTTAATGAGGTGTGCCAATATTCATATATATGGCGAGGTGAAACAATTGCCCAACCTCCGCGACTTGGCTTTGATATGCACCAACCCTTCCTTTCAGTACGATGAGGAAGATGATGCCAGTAGGTTGGAATCTACCAGGCCAGGAGTTCTCAAATTTTTGAGAATAGCTATTACACTCATAATCTCCAAACGAGCGATTTGAAGTGGGAAACACATACACACGCACACCTGAGCTAAGTCCCAAATTTATCCAGTCCCCGCAACCAACTTCGCGCTGGCGCCGATATTCCATCTATCCTCCCTCTTTTTGTGCAATGAGTGAGGTTACGCCACAGGGTTAGAATCCCTATGACCAGGAATCCTTCATTTATTTGTTTGTTGGAAGACAGAAGCACAATTGAGAGATCAAATGTAGTTTGTCCACCCGAAGACAGATACTACGGGGTCGGTAAAGGATCACTGAACAAGTATTTATAAACCAATTTAAGATGGTGGATCATAACACAAGGTCAGCTTAATGTGGGATGCCTGTTTGCTTATATAGGGTCCAAACATCTCTGTTTACTGTGATGAAGGCGATGTTAGCGTAGGGTTAACTTTTCCCAGTTAAGCATGTACAAAGCCTAACGAGATCATACTGTACATCTGCTACATTATGTTTGATATTTTTGCATAATTTTCCTTAGAAAATTGGCAACCATAATCACAAATTGAGCGCCTCAGTGGTGTAACTGTTAGAAAGTTTGAATTGTAAATCATTTTTAGTGAGTTCCGTCCCCACTTGATGCCTCATAAATATAACCTTGTGCCAAACTCAGTTTATTAAGATTCAAGGACTATCAAATGCCATTAAACCTAACTCTCATGCTATATTCCAAGAATCTTCTATGTATCGTGACCCTTCTTGTGGTTGATCATAGCTCTCGAGAACTCCCTATTGCTTGCTGCTATTAGCAATGGTTATCTTTTTACTATCCCTTAATACCTGATTTGAAATCAATTTACACAAGCTTCTTAGATAAGTTTTTCGTTATTTGCTTCTGCCTCTCTTGCCTTCAGTATATTCTGTGATTGTCAAATTCTCTAAGCCCCCTTTCCTCATTATTTGTTCTAGAAATTAAAATTGTGTCTTTCGGATTATAAATGTCCTTTTAGTTTCCATTTTTTTGTTGTTGTTAAGCTGCTCCCTCTATTCTAAGCATCCTACTGCATAACCACACCTCTGTTGTTTAGAATCTACTTTTTATCTTTGAGGAAAATGTTCTGCATTCCCTACTGCTTTTTAGGGTTGATATTGCATAACAGTTTATTCTTTTGCTTCTAATTAAATTTTCCCGTTTCTTAATACGTCTTTTATCTTTTGAAAGGCAACTTTTGCTATTCTAATGCTTTCTTCGATATGCCAAAAATATATAAATTTATATTAATATATTGAAATATTTCTTATACTTAACGGTTCCATTTTTGTTGATGTTACAATTTAATTTTGTTTTATTTACAAATAATAATTAATTAATAATTACTTCATACACTAAATGCAACAAATATTACGGGAAAGAACATATTTAAATTCCGCCTAGTTTATAAACGGACATATCCTGTAAGCCAAGCTTTCATTATTCATTTTATTTTTCATTTCAATCCCTTTCTTTTTAATTACTTTGAAATATTTGTAAACTCTCTGATACCTGAACATATTCTAGGGACTTAGTAGAAAGAGACAATTTAGGAGAAAATCCAGGAGGACATTAATCAAGCATGGTAGAAAAAAGTTTGATGGCCGAATCATTTCCTTCATTACATTTGTTGGAATGTCGATTATATCTTCCTCTGGAAAATAAATCAGGAAAAGAAAATACGTTTGTTATGATATGCTTTGTTCTTCAAAGAAAACTCAGAATATAAATAGCAAAATAATGGGCATTTTCATGTAGTGATCACTGATTCCAAACTGACCCGTCAGCAAAATAAAAATAATAAAAAAAAACGTTAGAAATACATTATTTGGAATCTTAAAAACTGTAGCGGTTTACTTATAAACAGCCATGGTAAATAGAGTGAACTAATCGGGGAAAAATATTTTTTCTAGCTAAAACGAATCAGCATCAGTGGGTGAGCGACTTGTATAGCAAACTTTTTTTTCAACTTACGCGGATTTCTATCCATTAAATTTAAGAAAGAGTGAGTGGAAGGATATATGGTATGGAAAAAGAAAGAAAATAGAAAGAAAAGAATAATATAAACGTTGAATGAATAGAAAAAATCGAAACTGGAATGAAATATAAATAATGAAAATGGTGAAATATGAAAAAAAGAAAGAAAATGGCGGTAAAAGTAAAGAATGAAAAATAAAATGGAGGAAAATAAAATGAAGGAATAAAAATAATTGAAATATATAACGAATAAAAATGGAAATATAAACTTGGAAAGAGGAAACAAAACAGGAATGAAAGTACAAAAAATGCAAACAAAAAAGAATTCTCAAGAAACATATTCAAAATTATTGGTATTATGATTATTATTATTAAAAGTAAAAATCAAGAAAGAAACATACCTATTTTGTCGTTTTCTTGTTCTTATAACATTTTACTACTATTCTCTCTGCTTAGCTTTTTCCTCTGGAGAGAATGAATGCTACAAAACTGAGAATGTATAAGATAAAAGACTAAGAAAATTGATTACAAAGAGTCGAAAAGAAAGTTTATCTAAAATTGTAAAGGAGACAAGTTGATGCTAGGCAAAAACGCAAAGAAACTGGGTGAAAGAAGGAAAAAGGAATCGCAAATATAAAATGAAAGAAAAAGAAAAGGATGAATGTGTTTTTGATCTTTTGTATAAAAAGAAATTCAAATTGTTTATAGCTTTTCGGAGTCTCCTATTCAAAGAGCGTATAATCTCCTGTATAGAACGTCTGGCAAGGAGAGCCAAGCCCGACAAAAACAATAATGCAACACTAGGAGTTTTAAAGAAAAGGAAGATAGGGAAGAAAAGAGATATATCGACATCATAGAAAGAACATTCCACGAAAATAATCTCTAGTTTGTAGAGAGAAAATGAAATTTATAGAAATACTTAGACGCAAAATATATATTTTACATAATATCAAATAAAAGAAATGATACAAGATAAATGAAAAGACAAATAAAAAGAGGGGAAGCGCAGTAGGAACAGAAAATGGAAATTAAAAAAAATCCATATTGAATGAGAATTTCAAAGGAAAAAAACAATAATCAAAAGAAAAAAAAATCTTCGTCGAATGCATAGATTGATAGACAAATTTAAGAACAAAAACTCGGTTCTGGAATGAAAAACGAAATATCGTCTGGTCGAAGCGGAAAAACAAATAAATCAGATAAATTAATGAAATGTAAATTTACGTATAGACACGAAATAAAATAAAAAAACTAAAAAAGTGAGCCTGACCATAAAGAGAAAAGAAGAATAAACGAACGAAAGAAAAATTAAGACAGAGGAGAACGCTATACGAAAAATAGGAAAAAGAACGTAAAACAAAAAATGATTATTAAAGACATGAATAACTGAAAAAGGGAGTTTTTTCTCTTTTTCTTAGAAATCTTTCAGAATCGATAAAGATAGGAGACAACATGAACTAAATATACAATAACATAAAAATGCAGACTTGAGGAAGGTAAAAGTAAAAAGTACAAATGCAATGCTTAGTGGAAAAAAAACCTTGACGAGAAGGCAAAATTCAATAAAGGTTATTTACAATCATGGAGTGACAATAAAATGGCATAAAGCCGTTTTGTGTGCATTCAGAAAAAAAAGGCGAATGTTATGAACGACGGACAATTTACTTTCACGGGATATTTCATCGGCGAATACAAACTACCATTAAGTTTCGAGTGTCCTACAAAACTACATACAAAGCAAAATATAAGTTTTAAGGAAATAATAAAGCGCTTTGAGGCAATAATACTGCAGAAAGGCGACGACAAAAAGTAGGAGAGATTTTAATTTTGACAAATGCAATATGCACCACATCTTTTTAATATTCTATGCGAATAGTTATATGAATTATAAGAAAGGAACTGAATCCACGTTACGCTACACATGCGCGTTTGGGGACGAATTCCTTACACCAAAATCAGGGAAAAGTCCATATAAACATATATCAGAAAATCCTCCGTTTTTAGGTTATTAAGTTTAGAGAACGTTTATGGTACGTAGCGCTGTTTTGTCATGTAGACTAGGTTACATTCGTTATATGATTTTTATATACAATCCCACGGTTATATCAGATTGAGTTTCTAGATCGAAAGCAGCCAAGTCATCCAAATTTTGCTGCCGTTTATCGTTGCGTAGCTGAGACAGGATCCATGGTACCGCAAACTATGTACCCCGGACCATTTAAAACACATTCTACAGGACATCGGAGACGATCCAGGTATCAGCACATGTCAAGTGGCCATTGCATGTCGTAAGTGAAACTGTACCTCATGGAGAGTACTTCAAGAACAGCTCCTGTATCTGTAGCATTTGCAACGTGTGCAGGGTCTTCAGTCCTCTGATCACTCTCCACAGGAGAACTTTTGCCGATGGTTTATTGCACAAACTGCCGATCCGTTGTTTATCTCTTCAGTTGTGTTTACGGAAGGGGCAAAATTTGGAAGAGATGGAATAACAAATTTACACAACCAACATTTGCTGGCGGATCAGAATCCCCATGTTAAATGCAGGCTAGACACCAGCATCAATTTACGATTAATATTTTATCTGGAATTGTAGGTGAATATCTGGCAGCTCCATATATTTTGCCAGCACGTCTTACAGGTGATGTCTACAGGAACTTTATTTAAAACACATTTCCAGACCTGCTAGAGAATTTTCCCCTGCTAATATGAAGACGCATGTTGTTTATGCATGATCGGGCTCCAGCACTTATAGTCATATTTGCGTGAGGATCCCCCCCAAAATTGTAGGAGTATTTCTGATACACCCTGTATATATAGTTTTAAAAAGTCTCCAATGTCTAAGTAAGTGCGTTTAGAGATACTGACAGTGTGGTTATAGGAATCGACATTACATGATTATTGTTCATTTCAAGTGTCAATAGGACCTTCGGACAATTTTCTAGTCCTATTTTAACAGGCTGTATATATCGGTCATTGGCGGCATTAAAGTAAATATAGGAAGAGGAAACATGCCATTTAAAGTTCTTTTGCTTAGATTAATGCTAATGTCATGGCCATTGCCTAGATTTATGTTTGATGGGTAGATGGAGGAAGTGTGTATGTAAATAAGCTAGAATTAATTGTGGTCATTCTCTCTATATTGCTTATATATAGTATTGTATACTTTTATTTGCTTTCTTTATTTTTCTCTTTGAATCGAAGTTGTGGTACTTGCCATAAAGTTCGTTAGATTTAGATCATGGTATGTAGTTTTTTAGGTCATGTATGACTGTATCTTTGTGCCTGCATTTGAAAATGACCTCAGTTGTTTATTTTGTGGTTCATTGATTTATCTTTTTTCTGAAAAGGTAATTATCGCTATTTTCTCCTCTAGACAAATTTTACTTTGTTTTGAGTTATTGCTATAGTATGATGTTGTTGTTTTATACAGTATGTTACCGTATGTTATGCCTTGTGTTAGCATGTATGCTTCTCAGTTGTTCATTATTTTTGTGAGTAGCTTCTGTTACCACACATCACACACACACACACACACACACACACACATATATATATATATATATATATATATATATATATATATATATATAGTTTTAAGCTACATTTATAGGTAAGTGTACAATGTGAAAGATAGAACATATATAAATATTGCCTAGACAATAAATATTGCGTTCAAGCATGAAATAGACATCAACCTCTTGGTGTTGACCTCAGTTTCCCCTTCATACACATATATATATATATATATATATATATATATATATATATATAAATGTATGAGAGAAAATTATGTCAGCACAGAGACTTTCAGAAAATTTTTATCAGCAGGAGTTGATTGTGTTTCTTTCGCTTAATTTTATTACAAAAATACATTTTATAACCTGTTAAAAATACGTTTCTGCTGATACTTAAACACGTAGATGAAAAGCAAAATTGGAATTTAGCAATTCCATAGATCTCTGTCGTGATATCTTTAGCTTATATTAACTTAAATCAGTTAATATTTTAGCAGCTAAAACTTATAACCAAACACAATTTCATGTGTAGATTATTTTACTCAAAAGAAAAACGGTTAAATGGCCAATCAGAAGATAGTTTCAAAATAGTTAATCAATTCACATCAATATGTAGTACAGAATGTAAAGCATATAAATGCACCTAAAATAGTTGATAAATCTCGCCTTTCCTCATTCCAAGCAATTCTGAAGGCAGCAATTAATTTTGCATTTGAGATAAATTACAATGGATTTTCTTTTCATTTCTTTTATTTAAATTCACTTTTAGCAATTTTTACTTCAAGCTTAAACATTCTTAAGAACTTGAATAATTCTTTCAGTTTAATTTCATCACTTTGCTGTTTTATGTATTATATTGATTTCATACATCGTATTTAGTTAATTCATTTGCATGTAATATTATGTGATTATAGAATTGTTTGTATCTTTAAATTATTAATCTACTAAATTACATAGATCATCTGCAAAAACCTTTCCAAGGTATGTTTTGTGAAATGTGATTAACTAAACTTTTCTAAAAATCAAGAGTCACTTTCTATGATTTCGGGCAGTTCGTCTTTGAAGCCAAAACTGATGTTCGTAAGAACAGCTGAAATAGCTCTTTTAGTACATAACATTACGAAACATTATGTAATTATAAATCATATATATATATATATATATATATATATATATATATATATATATATATATATAATTTTCGAACAGGATGTAGAATTAGTGCAAAATTGTAGATAAACTGTGCGAAGTTCATTTTGTTCTTTTTTTTCAGGTATTTCAGGTATTTCAACTGTTTCAGTCACTATCAATAACTGGATATTAACTTTAAGAGACAATATTTTGTTGACTACATCGTAGCATATTTTGGAAAGCTGGAATTCAAATTAATCCAAACTGACGTTATGCGTAAAAACGGTTACAAGAAGCTAAACCGCACCTTAAAATAATTATCAAAAGTTTATATGTATTATGATTATGCATTACAAGTCATATTGTAATAATTTGAATGTTATCATTAAATAGAGAATTCTTGGTTATAGCCATCAAAATATTATCTATTACACTGACAACGCACAATTTTTTATAATGTCTGAGGAGGCTGGAAGTACTTAAAGAAGAAGAAAAATGACTAAGCATGAAATTAGAATAGTTTTTCAATTTTTCTGGCGATGGGCAACAACTTATTCGAAAATTTAAAGAATACGGTAAAAAATACACTGAGTGGCCTTGGTTGAATTAATAACAAAAAGAAACTTGTTCAGATTGATTTTCAGTCAATATATATATATATATATATATATATATATATATATATATATATATGTGTGTGTGTGTGTGTGTGTGTGTGTGTGTGTGTGTGTGTGTGTAAACGAAAACTTGTACCCACAGAAGAAGAAAATAGATTTAAATAGAATGGACGTCATTAATTTACATTGAGGGTACCCGTATCGCCAACATTTTCTCAAAAGGTGACAGTTGGCGAGCAGCAGAAATCCATCAAAGACACATTAGTAAATAACGAAAGAGGAGGGGAAACAGGAACACGATTACAATAGATTTTAATCATAAATAAATTAACGACTAAAAACAAAATACGAAATTCAAAAAGAGTATAAAATAGGAAAAAGTTGCTAATAATCCCTCGATGAAACGTTAGGAAGGAATAAAATATTCTTTGTTTACATAGGTTCGGGTGATGAAACGTAATATAAACAGCTTCAAGAAATCGGAGATGGTGAACTGAGCGCGCCCTATGTAAAATGGAAAAAATGCTTCATTAAAACTTCGTCATTTGTTTTTAGTCGTTAATTTATATATATATATATATATATATATATATATATATATATATATTGTTACAAATTTTCTCTTTCAACAACATTCAAATATATGGTAATGAATGCGGTTCATTTAAACGAAAAAAAAGTGATTTTCTACTCAATTAGGGACCAAAACCAACACAGACAACATATCGAAAAGATTTATGAGAATTAAAGTTATAATTATTTTAATATATAAAACCATAGAATGAGTGAAAAAGGTAACAAATAAAGAACAGGAGAAAGGAAAGAAAATATAAGAATTTTTATTAGAAGAATGTTCAACGGCCACTTGTGTCATCAATTATTTTGCTGATCAACAGCTGTTATTATTTTGCTGATCAACAGCTATTATTATTTTACTAATATTTTCTTTTTTTATAATTCGAGTAGAGAGTTCATAGTAGAAAGATCTTGAGATATTTCCCTTCACACGTAGAACTGCTTCGGTCAATCAGTGTAGCCTGTTGGGATTATCAAACTGAAAGCACTTTTCATTTCCTTCACAGAAAAGATATGATCCTTGCTTTTGAATTCCTGATAATCCCGGAAGTTTCTTTTTCCTTCCGTTTCTAGAATAACAGTAGTCAATTTTACGTAGCAGCTAGCCTACGGAGAAAGGATAAACCTTTTTCATATCTTCTCGAGAAAGCAGCCGTAATCTTTCTGATCAGTTAGCGTTGAACGTCACATAAAATTGAAATTGTCGAACGCTTCATATGAAATTGGCGATTCAACCATTGACCTAATTTAAAAGCGGTGAAGGCCGTATTTTTAAGAAATTAGAATACAGAATAAAAGATAAATTATTAAATTTTAGGATGGAGCTTTATACTGAATATCAATACTTCAAATAATTGATTTAATTCACTTTAATTAGTTTTAATATAAATAAATCGTGTCATGACATATATATATATATATTGTCATCCACAGACAGACTGTTTCGCAGCTCATCAGTGTGACTAGACATTCGTTTGTCTCAAGCCGGGATCGAAAACCCGACTGATTTGGTATTAGGCGGAGACTTTACCCCTAAGCCATTGGTGCACGGCAGGGATGAAGGTTAATTTAGACGTACCTATTTTTGACAAAGACGCCAGTAACCGGTGAACTCGATTTTTCTTAACGAAGAATCTTGCATCAGCAGCAGTAATAGTCACTGTTTACAAATTAACGTTTCTCCCCGAAGAGCTCAACCGATATCATTTTTCAAGAGCATGTATATATTGTCATCCACAAAATGTTTCGCTGATTTACAGCTCATCAATGTTGCTAGACATCCGATTGCTTCCAGCCGGGATCGAAACTGCTGTAGTACATCGAAATGTATTATTAGAAGAAGCTGCATCGGCAGATGACGGTTTAAAAAATTCGATTCCGCTAATGTAGGTTGAAATATTGAAACACATTCAAATGTTGTGAACGACGTAACACGTAACACATTTAGACCACCAATGTTTTTATATATATATATATATATATATATATATATATATATATATATATATATATATATATATATATATATATATATGTTGTATAAGATGCTGGAATGTTTATAAAGAAATGTACTTTGACGAAATTCTTACCCGTGAAAATTAGAAGATATTTCTGATTTCCCAACGGATTCTAATGTTGAACAGAGTAGCAGAGTCGAGAATGACCAAAAATGTTATTCGTTGTTACAGAGACAGCCTGATAACAAAAAGTAGAAAGGAATTGTACAAATATTATTGAAAAATTACTTATTCAGAAAATTGTTTTTAAATTGCAAACAGCCATATTTCTCTTTCTTCTATAAGTTACTCATTAAAAAGTATTTGTATTTAAGAAAAGTAAAACTTATTATGTCTTTTCATATATCTACATACAGGGTGTATCAAAAATATTTTTACAAAATTTTGGGGCGGGTTCTTGACACCAAAACAAGTAAAAATGTTCATATAAACATATGTTCAAAAGGCCATCGATGTAACTCAATACAGCAACTCATAACAAATTTTCAAAATGTCCTCCGCTTGCTTCTACACACGCATGCACCCGTCGGATCATTGACTGGCGGACCTGTTCAAATAATCTCGCATGGTATCGAATGGTTTCGCAGGCACTTGTAGCACGTTGATGAAGCGTCGATGCATTATTAATTTCTGCAACTTAAACCAACTGAGGTCAGGGAATGAGCTATTTGGTAGTAGATGTCAGTCTACCTCTATCATTGTGAGTAAAATGTGCTGGGCCCGATCATGAATGAACAACATGCGTCTTCGTATGAGAAAAGGATACTTCTCCTCTGAGATGTGGTTGGAGAACATATGGACCTACCGGAGAGTCACCTACAATTCCAGCCTGCACAATAATCGTAAACGGTTGTTGGTGTCTAGCCTGCATTGAACCATGGGGATTCTGATCTGCCTACAAATTTTGGTTGTGTAAATATGTTAATCCATCTATTCCAAATATTTCCTCATCCGAAAACAAGATTGAAGAGACAAACGACGGATTGGCAGTTTGTGCAATAAACCATCGGCAAAAGTTCTCCCGTGGATAGTGATCAGAAGGCGAAAGGTCCTACACACTCTGAAAATGATACAGATACAGGAACTGTTTTGGAAATGTCCCCCCAAGCTATACTATGACATTTTTTACATTCTAGGGCCACTTGACGTGTGCTGATTCTAGATCGTCTCTGACAGCCTGTCGAATGTGTTCTTCGTGGTCAGGCGTACGAGTGGATCCCAGTCTTCCTCGATCCATATTTTTTGTTACTACAGATCCTGTCTCAGCAATGGAACGATAAACAGCAGAAAATGTTGGATGACTCGGCTGCCTTTGGTCTCGCGTCTACTACCATTTTGTATATAAATATAATATCTGCTTGTTCACGATATGAATATTCTGCTATTGTTAAACGAAACACTTCTCAGTTAACATACTACTACACACGTTAAAAGTTGAAGACAGAATAAGCACAAATGTGCACGAATGACAAATGTAACCTAGTCTACATGACAACACGACGCTATCTAAATTTAAAATTAATAACTCAAAAACCAAATATTTTCGGATATATGTTTATAGTGATTTTTGTCCTTATTTCGTTTTGAAGTACCCGCCTCCAAAGCTTGTAAAAGTATTTTATACACACACACATACTATATATATATATATATATATATGTGTGTGTGTGTGTGTGTGTGTGTGTTCATTTCTTTTGCCTTTACTCCCAATTTGGCAGATGATACCAACACTTCTATAGAGTTTTATAGAATTTTATTTTCAGAGATCATGCTTTTCTTAAGACTTGCATTAATTTTCCTTAAAACTTAATGATTTCTTAAGACAAACTCCATATACTATCAAGTCTCACGAAAAATAGTTATTCGGTGCAAAGCATAACACAAGCTAAGTGAACATTTAATTTGTTTTTACTTTTAAAGCTCTTTATCTCTTGATACTGAACACGCTAATTTTGCTTGCGATGTCTTCCAGTGACTGTTTTCTTTTTGTTTTCTTTTTTTGCGTAATACAATCAGTTAAAGATCAAATGTAGATCAGAATCCAAGAGGATGATCAGATAAAGAACAAATAGGAAATAAGTTCAACACCAATTCAAATCCTGTTATTTATCAAATAAATTTTATAAAATACAAAAATGTTTACTTAGGAGAGAAATCCCGTGACTTAAAAACCCTCATCTACGAACACAAAAGAGAATTGCGTTTAGACAATGCTTCAAACTCCTCTAGGTAAAAAAAAAACTGTCCATAACTTTGATTTTTTTAATGCCACCCTAATTAAAAAATAACCTAATTCTTTAAGGATAAAAGAATTTGAACGCTTAATAATAACATTATTATTAACTATAAACACACGTCGAAATCATTATATTACATCGCCAACCTTTATTGAATCCATTAAAGAATGTAACATGTCTATCTAATACAGACAGTACGTACATAAAAAAAAACATTCCCATATCAACGCATAACACCAACAGACATGTTGTCTACTAGACATATACGACTGACCAATCAGTATCAGTCTTCAAGGAAATGAAAACATTAGAACTTCTCCCACGAGATATACACACATACAAATACGAATTCATATTATCATCCGATGTTCGCATAGACAAATTGTAATTTTTACAAAATTACATACATATAGAATTATTTACGGTTATAATGCACGTGATACATGACTGAACAATGAGAATCGATCCAAACAAAATTAAAAATACCAGAAGTTTTGACATTTTGTCACTTCTTTTCAATCTCTGATGAATTTTTAACAAAAGTGAAACATTTTATACCAATAAATGTTTCTTATTTGTTTTTATCTAATCATATATATATATATGTGTGTGTGTGTGTGTGTTTGTGTATGTGCATGTATCTAACGTTCTCTCTAAACATGAACGTCATACACTGCAAGAACACTTAACACCATCCACCTATTCATCTATTTGTTTCGTATCCAAATAAAAATAACAAGGCTAAAGTCATTGCAGTCTAATCATTATCACATTCTACATTGGTTTTGAAGTCAAGATATCACGACTAGAAATTTTTACTTAAATTTTAACTAAAATGAAATATAACCAACACGAAAATCCGCAAGATGCTCTTGGCATCTCTATAATTATTACTTTTATATATAACGATTGGGATATACGAATCTGCACTGCGTGTCACAGTTCCTTTATCCGGGTGCATATATAACAGGCTATGTATAGTGGTTACTAGAGGATTATTTGAAGTGTGTGAAAAGTAAACTGTCCCTTTCCAGTTTTAGGGCTAATGCTGAGGTTTTATTTAGTCATGACCTAGATTGCTTATTTATTCTCGTTGAGTGACTGAAGTAAGTGTGTATGGAAATATGCAATAAATTGATATTTTCTTGACCTAAATCGCTTATTATATATATATATATATATATATATATATATATATATATATATGTGTGTGTGTGTGTGTGTGTGTGTGTGTGTGTGTGTGAAAAGTGTATATAAATATAAATAAAATATATATATATGTATAATTATTTATATGTTATAAAAATGGTACTTATTAGAAAGCGCTCAATATCAGAGATAGAGCTAACATATTTGGTTGGATAGATGTGAGTTTGTCTGACGATCGCTAAAGCGTGAAACCCAGGGTCACAAACTCACATCTATCCAACCAAATATATATATATATATATATATATATATATATATATATATATATATATATATATATATATATATATAATGTGTGTGAGGACAGAAAGGGGCGGGCATGAGGAATTAAATTTTCATCAGTTACATCAGAAAATTACAGGAAGAAAATGCCATATAAAGAGCACTGTCAGCAATTAATATGCACATATTTTTCAGGTAAGTGTTGCAAAACTTTTTCAAGATCAAATACCCTGCTCAAGCTATGGTCATGTCATCGCGATCTCTGATCGAAAAACATATAATTTTTCACAAGCTTACAACTTTATGATGGCGCACCAGGTTTTTATCCATTGCTCAAAGCGAGATACATAGAAAGAGTAACGCATTGGGTATATTGTTTTGTAAAAGCTCCCTCACATGTTCTTTAAGATTCTAGACATTTCCCAGAGTATTTGTGTACAAGTACACCATTCAAAGATATCTAAACCTTTTTCAACGGGGTTTATTCTACTTAAAATCTCTGCTGACAGGATATTATCGGACAGTTAAATATTAAGAATATTTATTGAACCTACATTAACATTGGATTGACTTCAGTTAACCTAGAATCTTATTTTATGCGCTGTGTCCCGTCAGGACTTTGGCGATAATGACTCACCATAACTTCCTGTCTTTTCTTTCTCTAAGTAATTTTTTGCAATTACCAATATTAATCGTCCTTGTTCTGTCATCCTTTCGCACAAACTAGTAAGGTAGATTACTCTGTGGCCTCTACTCTTATCTTTGAGTGTTACATTCTCTTGGTTCTCTTTCGTCTCTTTTTGCTATGAAATCATTGCAGCTCCTTTTTGGATTTAGTAAATCTAGTACATGATAATGAACAGCAAGCAATACTAAGGAATGAATTCTTTAAAATAGTATTGAATGCTGGAAAATCTCCTCACGGATGAAGAAAAGACTTGAGGCAAAAAATGTGTTTCTATAGAAGTATGTTGAAAATAGTATAGACGGAACATGAAACAGCAGATAGACACGCTCTACTTGCGCGTAAGAGTTAACGCCCTTCACTTGAATAAAATAAAATTATGGTAAGCTTATAATCGCACAAAGCTAAATGATTAGATTAAGCTGAAAAAAAAGATTATGTTACATCATGTTTACAAACGAAACTTCTAGCTATTTAGAAAATAAACAATAAAAACTATTTTTATATAAAGTTTCACCAAATGCAAGTTAATCAAGTCATTCAATATAGCGCATTAGGCTTAAAATATGTATGTGATAGGTGGTTGAAAGTGAAGATTATGAAGATAGATAATGATTGACACTTGACGTTGAGGGGTTTAAGATTGTAATTATCAAGGAAGCATACAGGTGGGAGTATGTTTTACAAAGAAGTTAAAGTGTAAAAGGTGTTTGAGTGGAACTTTGTTCTTACTTTTTGAATACGGTGGAATTGGTGTTCAACCCAAGGAAATAGCACCTCGTTTCCCAGCTGTAGAGGTCTGAATTGATGGAACTAAAAAAAATGTAGCTTATCTGAACATTTGCTATGTAAATAGCGATAGGCTAGTGACAGACATGGAATTTTCTATGTCTGTGGACAAGCGTTGCAGACTGAAGAATAAATCATAAACGTGTAAACGATTTCGAACTTTTATGCTTCAAAAGTAAAGAACTCGTATCTCTATTCTACATATGAGAGTAATAAGACATTTCTTATCTAATCTGACTCTTGTAAAGACAAAAAAAGGATGTAAGAAAGAGTCTGATACTTCCTGAAGTGATCGAATGAGTCGATCCTTTTTCAGCATCTTTAATAGTTTGTATATATAAATTTCACTTTAGATTTGAATTGAAGTTGAGTTCAAGTACACATTTAAATCATGGAGCTTCATTAAGAATTCATCTTGACTAGAGTAGAGTCAGGATCTGACTGGTGGGGATATGATAGTAGCTTCGTTTTTTCTTCTTCTTTTTTTGTTTTATGCTTAAAAGAATCAACATACAAAGTATAGTATTTGAAAACAAGCATTCGAAATACTGGACATGACATCTGACTTGTGGTTTTGGTTTGGCATGCTCAACTACTTTAGCCCAAAATTCGAGCTAGAACCAAATTTTTGTTTAAAGAAGCGTGCTTGGTGTAGAAGTTTCGTTTTCAATCTTTTAATAATAGGAACCAAAGTACTGGCATCAGACATCGTTGCATTATAAGTTTTCGAGCAGAAAACGGGAAAAAACAAAAGAGTTCAAGGCGGTTGTTCTTAAATCAGAACAGTACAAATCTGATCTTGGCAGGAAAAGTATCGATCGATAAGATATTATGTTCGTATGCGAAGAGAAGCTGACTCTTAGATGCCAGAATCTCCGAGTGACTCGGCTGAAATTATCTGAAGAATCTGATGGAATACAAAATTATTAGAAACATTGCAAGGCAAGTAAATGCAAAAAGGTATTAATGTCATTTGAACAAAGTGGATATTATAAATAAACAGAAGAAATCATTACGGGTGGCTAAATGAATTATTAGGATGTATCCCAAGTATTTCTCCTTTTTTTACACACTTTTTTTACATGAAGAAAACCCTCAAGAGCACTCTCTCTCTCTCTCTCTCTCTCTCTCTCTCTCTCACACACACACACACACACACACACACACATATATATATATATATATATATATATATATATATAGGTTCCAGACTTTTTGTTTCGACAATCCGAGCATTCTTGAGAGTCTTCGACGGCTGGTTGTGTTGTTTAAAGCATCGTAATCAATAATTGATGAGAGTCTAATTTTCAATGTGCCAATAATCACACTTAAAACGATTGGTTATTACGTTCAGATATTTTTTTTTAATTTCCTTCCACTTCCTGCTTTTTGAGAACATCTTCAGCTGCTTTTTAGCCAAACTTCACATAATGTATCAATTTCCAAAATCAATATTTGTATTCGCCATTATAACACATCAAATAAAATATAGTTTATTTAGAATATTACATTCACACACACACACACACATATATATATATATACATACACACACACACACACACACACACACACACACATATATATATATATATATATATATATATATATATATATATATATATATATATATAATGGACTCTCCTGTCAGTTTCGACGTATGAGGATCTGACAGCTTATTGATTCAGGTATGAAAGAGCATTTAAAACCCGCTAGTGATTTACAAAGGAGGCCACATATGGAGCAAGTGTGAGGATTGTGAGATGAGGTCACTGTTAGATTGGCTGACCTTTTCTCTCGCTTCTTGAAGATGATTCAGACAAGCAGATTGTAAATTGCTGAGTCCACTAAAACATGCTGATCTCCATTCTACCCGCCCAAGGCTAAGCGCCAAGTGTGTTATGTGGTATATTGACTGCTGACAAGTAAATTTTATATATATATATATATATATATATATATATATATATTCAAAGGAGTTTTTCAGGAGAATCTTCTTAACTTTTTTTTTATATATATATATATATATATATATATATATATATATATATATATATATATATTCAAAAATTTTACAAGATGCGCTCTGCGAATGCCTCGTTTTGGATATTAGTAACTTTTCTCTTTGACTAAGTGTGTGGTTTTCATGTCGACAGTGTTTGAAAGTTCTCAGGATATATTTGCGCAGAAGACATATTGAATAAGGTGTGTTTTATTAAACGGCAAAAGGTCTTGATTACCCTTGATTAAATGTTGACTATAATAGATTTAATATATGAAGCTATTACTTAGGCACAGCATTACATATGTAAAGGTCTCAATATCGACCGAACTGTCTAGTTAATGCCGAGTTTACTACTAAGCCATCACCATCAGACTTTACTCTCTAATGGAACACCCAGTACGCATCGAAATTATTTCACGAGTAATGATCAGCCGATATGCAAGTACCGGAACGTTCATCGGCATAGAATGTGGAATTAGCAAAACGTGTTCAAATTATCAGCTCGTCTGTTACGTTTGCCTTGGCACGAATGCGCTTAGGAAATCGATCTCCTCTCCTTCATTTATGTCTTACATAGCAGTTTATACTGGTCTCTCTAGCCCTGTGTGGCAGCCAACCTAGAATAAGTATTATTTTGAACCGACGACTATGAAGAAAGTAACATAAAGTCATGAACTTTCATAGATAATAAAGAAGCTGAATCATACTCTACGTTCCCAAGGGATGTAAGAATAACTAATGATCAATGAACTCGCTTTCTAGCAGACGTTTTTTCTTAAGTAGATATTTGCCAAGTTTAGTCTTGTCTGCCAGTGTCTCAGCCTGATGGAACACGTGAGAATTGAATTCATTATATCAGTAATAGTCAGTGAAATTAATAGTTAAACCGTCGTTCTGTACCATATGGCCCGTGTATATCTATTATGTTGAGACACATCATTTATATTTTTTTCTATGAAATTTAGTCTCCCAAAAGAAAAATTAAATAAATAAAGTACAAAAACATTTTATTCAATCAAATATTCACTTTTATTTGCAATGACTTGTTGTCACCTACCAAGCACTTAAACGATACCTTTTGAGCAGGTTTTGATGCGAAAAGTTGTCGCTGATCTCCTGGATATGATTTTCATTATAGTTTTTCTCGTTTTCGATAGTTTTTCCAAAGATCGAAAATACAAGTAATAGTCAAGTGCTGAAATGTCATGTGAATATAGCGAGTGCAATAGACCAGATTATTATTATTATTGGTATTCATGCTGCATCCAATTTTGCGTTGTTATACCAGAGAACAACATTTTTCTTTTAATCCACTGTATACGCTTACGTAGCCTGGCAAAACCTGAAATATGTTAATATACTCCATTTTTTTTTTTTAGGGTGATACATTTTTCATTACAATTGATTTTCAATAACGGAAATTACTTGTGACTCGACATAATACTTTTACTAAACTTATTCTTTGATGAGATCGCTCTAGTTAAGTACTGTGTGTGCGTTGAATTAAATGTTTTCCCTAGAAGTAGTATCTAATTTCTAAAAGTACCATCTAAAGAAGTACTATTTAAAAGTACCATTAAAGTACTTTAAAAGTACCATCTGAATTCCTGTGTAATATTTTCTAGTGTCTGTTACTGATTTTTAATTCTGCAATGAAATTGAAGATTACCTATTTAACATTGATTGCCACTTTGTCCTACTTTTCTCAATGTATTACTAGGTGATTTTGTGAAAGGGAGAGAACTGAGTCTAGGAGCAATTGATAAACTTTCGTGTAGTTACCAGAATATTCTTTTCAATTGAAACATAAAATATTTTTAAGATAATAATTCGAAATGCATGATAAAATCAGAATATATGAAGTTACCGCTTTTGCGTTGTAGGAATTGGTTTTCATTCAGTTTTTTTTTTTAATTCTGAGAACAACTTTGGCAGAGTTATGCACTTGATGTTTGCTTTCTGTCTTTCGTTATAGTTTTTAAACTATCCCAAGGACTTTAACTTTCTTTTCGATTAAAGCAGATATACTGTGTTATATTTTCAAAATACATGAAAATCGAGTTATTTCCCCTGCATCTTAACTGCGAACATAATAATGTTGTTTTCTGTTGTGGTTTTTGTAATAACATGGACCGATTGATGTACTCTGTGTGTTTTCTTTAGCTTTTAAAATATACGCTATTACTAATATATTAATTTACTTTCGAAGTTCAACAAATATTTCATTAAAATCGAAAATAATTTTCACAAATATACTATTTTAAAAGCAGGTGTGACACTATTCTAAGCCTAAAGAGTTCACTAAACATTTTCTAACACCGAAATGCATCACGCTGATTTGGAAAGAGATACTGAATAAATTGGCGGTTCGAAAAATGGATTTAGCGTATCAAGTTGTATTTACGACTGGGATTACTTGTGACCACTCTTCAGTAATTTTTTCTGGGTACGAAAGATAGAGATCCACCTCTCCGTCTACATTTGATAAAGGACTTCCCACTTGCATACTTTGGCAGAAAGCATTCCAGTCAGATCGGATTCTATTACTATTCAGAGAAAATAGGAATATAAGTTAGTTACACATGCCTTAAATATGCCTCCAAGAACATTAATTAGAGTTTGTTGCTTTGCAAGAGAGAAATGACTTTCTGTGATTTGTCTTTTCGATAAAATACTACTCAGAAATATCACGCCGACGAGGACAACGTCTTTTTAAAATTTTAACGTGGGAAAGTTATGTCGAACTGAAAGATCTTTGTTGCCACATGGAATTTCTCTTTGTTCCCGGACAGTAGGCAAGGTCCTCTGATGGGGTCACATCTCTTCTAAATTTCTATAGCGATGATCCAAAGGGACTACCAGCATTGATCTGTTGTCGTTATAAACAGATTAAATGTTTTCAACGTAAAATCACATGCAGAAGTAATTTAACCATTGAACCAAATCTTTTTATATGTAAAATTTATTGTTTTAATGTAAGAAAAACATTTCTGTTTCACTCGGCGCTAAATAAGAGACAGAGGTTCATTATCTTCTTAGATGGCTTACTATGAATTTGATGTTAGAAACATCGCTCAGTAAAACTATCCACCTTTTCTTCTTTTAGTGTTTATATCTTTTCTTTGCGCCAGCCCCGAGTGTGTCGAGACGAAAAATCTCTTTTTGTTCGCATTTTGTTTTTCTGTCCGTTAAAACTAGCGTATTCTTTTGTCCTGCCCATCCGCGAAGATACGATTACAGTTTCTCTATTATTTATTTTCCATTTTCTTCTCTCTGTTTCTATTCTTTCTCTTCACTTAAAACCGTATTGTTTCTGACCCGTTCTCTTGCTTTTTGTCTTGTATTCTTCTTCTTGAAATACATAGGGAATTATAATTTCCTATTTTCTTCAAAATCGATGTGATAGTTTTCTTTTTCTCTCTACCCAACGGACCTGGAGACAAAAACGCTTGTTCTCTCGGACACTGAATCTGCGAATATTCCTGAAAGGTTTAACGTTTCGCTATTTATTCAGGCTTGAAATAAAGAACATAAATCACTTGTCAACTGAAATTTTATCTTTCTCCAAAAGTTCTTGATTAATTTTCTTTTCTCATCCCAATTTTATCAGTTCTAATTTTAAACATAGCTCATTTTTCTTAGCCCCCCAGTGTAATATTTTTTACTTTATGATTCTAGATATATTTAGCTATTTCTTACCTCCATTTCTTTTTCTTCTAGGCTTTCTACTTTTCTTGACAATATATATATTGTTTCAAGTATTAATATTTCTTTGACATATCAGCCATGTATTAATATTTCCTTGACATATCAGCCGTGAGGTTTCTCTTGTAGATATCAACCGATCTTATCTTTTTGGACTTTTAGACGTTTAGATTGTTGGGAAAGAAACTCGAAATGGTCTGCAAACAAAAAAAATTAAGTTTGAAGAAATTTCTTCATTTGTTCAAATTCTTCTCAAAAGTATATTGCAAGGAATGTTGTAGTAGGCAATGAAGAGGATCGTTCATGTCAACTTCTGCTACAATTTCATCTCGCCTGCTTTCGTCGCTACTGATTTCTGCAACGGACATGTTTACCTGATAAGACATTGTCCCGTCTCTTATGCCTGTGATGTGTGCCCAGTCGCAACAACCTGTATGTATGAGTTTATAAGTTTCTTTCAAGTGTTACAAATTGATTTGTGTATGAGTTTAGTAAGAGTTACAGGAAGCATTTTGATGAATTAATTCCCTAATCTCCCATTGGTACGGTTAACCAATTCCTTAATCGCAATAGAGAATTTAGACAGAATGGTGGAATTTAAGAAAAACATGCCAAGATATGTGCCAGCTGTTTTATCACATAGGCGGTGAGTGTGAGTGACGTATGGTTGCTCTTTTTCATTCTATTCAGCTACATAGTTAAATCCTGGTTTATTAATTTATTTAAACTGAGACAACACCCACTAATTCATTTTTCATAAAAAACAAGCTATTTGTTGGATGATAGTAAAATCCAAATTACCTCGCTTTCTCATCTAGATTTTTCATATTAGCGTTCCAAGTTAATTCCCTTTGCAATAAAATCCACTAAGTAATTATGTTACAATAATACCAGTTTGCAAAATAATAAACCTGTAACATAGCACACTTCCACAATCTCATATAACAGATGACAAACCCACCAGCAATTAATTTCATTTTTGACTGCGTTGCGCATATAACTTTCACAACGCTGATCGAGTGAAATATTTCGGGAGTAAGAAATTCGTTTGTAGATATTTTATCAACTAGTTGCGCTATAAATCTTATAAGCCATAGTGGTCGCTATTATTGATGGGAACCATTTTAATAACATAAGTTATGAATATAAAATTATTTTAACGGTAGACATAGAAAGAAATCTACAAGAAATCCTAGACAAGTCAGTAAAGGAAAAGTGGTGAGGAAGGACTAACCAACACAGAGTATCTATCTATTCGCCAGCTGAACAACTCAGTATGCACTCTACGAATTGAAGATGTCAGTAAATGAGTAAGTACAGAAGTTTAAAGATCTTTTTTAACAAATAAGAATGAATAAGATTAAGAAAATTCTGACATTAAAATCCGAAGGGTCATTAGAATAGTGAAAGATGCATTCCAAAAACGAAACAAGTAATAAGATACAGGAAGCTTCTGTTGGAAAGAAAGAAAAGAGTGCTAAACGACAATCCTACTATAGCGCAATGGACACTAGACACTTTCAAGACTTCAAGCAATAGAGATGTGGTTCTAAAGGACGCTGAGAATATCGTGAAGAGAGCCTGTGAGCCACGATGAAGTTTTAAGGAAAATGAAAAAAATCACGTACAGTTAAAATAAGTAAGAGACAGTTGAACGAAAGACGGCTTAGAGAATTTGACACTCACAGTACAGGAAGAGGAACCGAAGAAAATAAAGTGTAACTCATATAACAATCTTGTGTAAATGGATATCAGAACCGGGAAATGGAAACATAAAAAAAAATATCTACAAAAAAATAACCAAGGAGAGGAAGAGGTAGAGAGCCATGATCGCCCACGTCTTGAAAGAACAAGGTACATAAAAGAAACCGTAATGAATTTCCGTCTTGTGAATGTATTTCTTTCATTACCCTACTCTATTTTCGTAATGCTGTAACAACGGCATTCTTATCGATCTGACTGCTTTAATAAAAAGAAAACACACTTTCTGTTTGAAGAATAAAGAAATATCTTAGTCACTTCAATATTTTAATTTATTTTTAATTATTGATTGCTTTTCATTGAAAGGTCAGTTTTGAACAACAGTGGATTTATTTGCAAAATCTTTTCTTTGAAATAATCTTGTTGGGGAAATAACCAGTAATTCTTTCTGAATAGACTTTTATACTCTCCATAAACAAACTATAATTGCTCTTTCATTGAAAACTTCGATTATTGTTTTTTCTTCAAGAAATGTCTTATTTTAATAGCATCAGAATCTTCATTGTTCTTTATTAATGTCCGCGAAGCAATTACTTGTATCATTTTTGCTATTGTCACAAGTAATCATGGCAATAACATTATTTTCGTTGTCTTGAGTTGAATGGAGCTGTAGATATTGTTTCATGTTCGCTCATTGGCTACTTGTGCTTCCAGATTCAAACTGAAGGTCTGTGCGATTTTTGAGATTAAAATGTTTAACAAAATTTATTAAAATATTACCTGTTTATGTTTTTAGTAATAATATTACAAGTAACTTATACCTTTTTTCTCATTTTATAAGAGTATTATTCTTAATATAGTTCGGGACTTGTGTGTTTGTCCCAACTAAAGAAAACATTAGATAGTTTACGGTTTTAAAACTGAGAGCCAAGGGAGTGCCGTCTGAAAGTATTATATTTTAAGGATTTGGAAGCTGCTGTGACAGAAAATATTTCTACTACTACTGTAGAACTCGGTGAGATATTTTAATCATAAAACAGTTCCACGCTAATTGAAAATTCTTTGAAATGTTCAGTGGCTGGGAGATGGATCCAGCACGACCTGTTTGGAGAAAGGCGCAATGTCGATTGTTGCGAGTTAGTGCTTACACAACTTCATGTGCTCTTTTTGGGGACAAGATTGTTATTGGTGATAAAAAATGGATCAATTACTATACTGCGAAATGCCATTGTTAGCAGATTAGTTGAGTAAACAGACCAGCTCATCAACCGAGTGAAAATATCATCCGAAGATCATGTTGCGTGTATAGTCGAATATTCAAAGAATCATCCATTATCAACTGTCAAAAAGCAATAATCTCTACTACCAACAACTTCTTCGTGTGGAAACAGCTTTGGACAGAAAATGTCCATCTTTAATTAACAGAAAAGGTGTAATCCTCCATCACAATAATGTTCTCCTTACACTGCATGATTGACTAAAGATTTCTTAGAGGAGCTCGGTTAGGGAAAATTGTTTTACCCCCACCAATATTCTATCTCACCTTGCTTCTTTTGATCATTTTTTAGGCATTTCCAGAGCAATTTTTATGGCCTAAAGTTGCCATCAAGAAGAGACAGTGAACATGAATTGGTCTCGTATTTTAAAACCAAAACCTGAATAACTTTACAAACATGATATTTGTAAATGCGTTGGCAGATAGAATAAGGATCAATTAATCATCGAATGATTAAATATTTTTATATTATTCTTCCCCATGTGTAATTTCTCTTTTATCTCATCATTTAGGCATTAAAATTGTTCTGTTATTAATTATAATAGGATTGATAGAAACAAGAGAAGAGATATTATATGACCAAAGAATCGTGCACCCGGTTAGGCTGGTGGATCTTACGACATATAAAACCTTATTGTTTTGTTTTATTGTGTTTAATTTTATAAAAATATTGGTCTGTTTTATACTTGTGCCTACAAGTAAACATTGGTCTCTTTTACACTTAGGCTTACACGTAAACACTGGTTTGTTTTATACTCGTGACAATAGATAAATATTGATCGGGTTTATAGTTGAGACTGCAAATATTCATCTGGAAGGTGGCCTCCTTTTCTTGGATTTTCGGTTCTTAAATTTCTTTACATAATACAGTCGATGAATTCTAAGCCCTGCTGCCGATGCAGAAGACGAATATTGATAGCGGTTATGGCATTAGAGTGGATGTGCGGATGGACTTATTGTTAGCAGCATGAAAATTTGAATTAGAATTAGCCAGTTTTAAGTCAGTCTCAGAGACGTTTTGTACACTTTACATTAGTATTCTTATTAAAGGTTTGAATTTATCTCTTACTTATTCCCAAAATCAATTATGATTAAATAGCAAGTCAATCGGTCTAAAAGACAACTTTGAATCCATAACTCTCAACTAACAACTCAATAAAATTACTTGCAAATGTAATCGTAGGATTATCAAATTTCGTGATGCTGTTAGGATCCTAATTGCATGGAGGTGTATACAAGCAGCTATTTGTTATATTTTAGTATCAAATGGGATTACATATGAATGTAAAAAGAACTTGGTATATGTAATACAATCAACCAGAGAAGGTGGAATTATCAGATTCGTAAGAAATAAACTGAAGTAGACGACGTCAAAAACCTTGAATTGAGTCAAGGAAAAAGAGCATGGACATCAGAATCGGGAAATCAAGAAACAAATTAGTCAGAAAGTCGAATCTCAAAAACCATCTGAAAAATGTTTCTTTCGGCTCCCACTGGAAATCGTGTGCTTTGTGGGGATAAAAGCTTGACTTTAACAAAGATGGATGATAGGCTTGAAAGAACATATACGAGAATTCTCAGAGTGGTGTATCATGGAAAGTAAACAAAAACAAAGTGCTCTACAGAAAACTAATGGGTGACGAAATCACTGCGATTCAATGGGCTTACCTGGAAGACGAAAGAAGATATGTTAAGTACTCTTGCTTGAAGTTAAACACTAAAAGTGGGGCGGAGGGAGACCGAATGAAGCTAAAATATGTGAATCAGCTGAGAAATGGTACTGATTTAAGAAGTGAAAAAGTAATAAAGATCATACGAAAAAAAATAATAATAATAATATCCTTCTTCGAACTTTGCATTAATTAAAAAAACAAAACTATGACCATGCACAACTTCTTCGTTTCCAAGTAATGTTTGCAGCACAAGCGGTAGAATTAAATGTAAATTACAAGAAAACTGGGTATATGTTTGACAAAAACGAGAGGATGAATTTAGAAGTAAATAAATTGAAGCAATTAGAAAATTTTAAGTACCTCAGTAATCTCCAAAAAAGCCTGTAAGTAAGGTTCTTTCGAGATACAATGGAAAGCGTGCTGCTCTTTGGTGCTGAAAGATAGACTTTAACAAAGACGATGAGGGATACGTGTGATGGCAGACATACGAAGATCCTTGGGACAATCAGGTAAAGAATATGAAACACACAAGCAGCTCTAAGGAGAAATGTAAAGTATGACAGTAGAAGTACGGTTTAGAAGACTGCACTTCAATAGGGATTATTTGGAAGAGGAAATGATATGTCCCGAAAAAGGATACATTTAATCGAGGTAGCTAAGTGGTTTTGGCTACTATAACCAAGTAGAATACGGTAGCAGTAATCGACTGGTACGCATCGTAGTCGCAGGTAAGAAGTGTAGATCAATGGCGTAGTTCAATGAGCGTCGTTATAGACTTAGCTCTCAGACTAAGGTACTTTACACTATCGTATATACACGTCCGTCGATATTTATGACGGACACCAGCCAATCAAATTCCAGTGATGGGGAACACAGGTGTACGCATATTCCATTATATCAGGAATGAACAGGTGTTAAGAAAATTACTAACGTGGAAGCCTAAACACGTAAAGCGGTAGAGGGTCTAACTAAAACATATTGCTCAGCTAAGAAACGATATTGTTTTGAACAGAAAAAAAATGAAGACCATGGGACACTGGAGAATAGAAGGTACTAGTTGATGGTATTCTAGTTCGCTGGAAAAACTCTATTTAAATAAAAGAACGATATCACATCTAACAGTAGCAAAAGTAGCAGCAATATTAGAACTGGTGATTGTAAAAATACTGTCTACATTTAATATTTTGGATGTTACTTTTCACAAGGTAACTGTATCTCAACAAGATACATGACCATCAATATTATTTAAAGTACATGCATTTCGCTAACCATACAAAATTCGTTTCTCTTATCGTTGTAGACTAAGGGGTAGTCTAGAATATTTCTCAATATCCTTGCAGAAACCAGAATATATTTTATCCATAAAATATCAATTCTACTAATTTTGTCACATTCAAAATAAAGCGATTATGACGAATTATTATCATGTTCTATATTCCAAATCTGATCGGTTTACTTCTCTCTTGAATTTGCAATATCAATCTTAAAATCATTACACGGTGTATGGTTGCAAGCACCCTCAGAATTTTGTCCAGTATTTAATTCGTTTTAAATGTTGGTGTTGTGTGGATGGTTTAATTTCTTCCCTGAATGCTTTCTTGGATCCCCAAATCATTCAGTCTTTTCTCTCGCATATTTCCGACCATTCCAAGAACTCCAACAACCAATAGGCATGACTGTCAACTTTATCTTTCATATTTTCATGTTTCTAGCGTGTTTTAGTTTTTCTAATCCCGCTTTTTAAATGTCTTCAAATGTTACCCGATCACATGATGTAACATAAAAATACATCACCAGACAAATTTTGTTTTTGGGGATAACTTGATATCGTTCCCTGTTCAAAATTCCATAGAACATTACTAAAAGAATTTTGGTTCGTGCTCTGCATATCTCATAGTTTGAATTGTCCAATACTAGTCGTTTGCAATGTTCTCAGTGGATGACCTTTCCAACTCATTTATGTTTACTTTTATATTATATCTTCGCCATCTTGATACATTCACTTATTGCATAATTGACAGACTTATTTCTAACGTTACAGCCAGCATTTCTTCTTTTTCTGAGTATTGTTTCTCAGATGTCTTCTTTACATTATTTCATTTGCAGTTTGTTTTGAATTTTCCTCCTTTACAGTTGTTTATATTTTAATTCTTCTTGTTTCGTACTTCTCTCCACATATTTTACTTGATTGTTGTTCAGCGTCTTCATAGGTCTTTTATTGATCATCACATAAGATTGAGTAAGACCAAGTTTTCTCAAATCGATATTAATCTTCTCGGTGTTTTTTTTTTGATTGAACAGTGCTGTTTAATGTGTCTATGAATTCTTCAGATTCTCAGATCAAAATTCCAAGGGATTTTCGAACCGTTTCACGTGCGCACGACATCTTAGGTTTCGCAACTTCTACAGTTTCCTTGTAAAGATTTAGCATTTCCCCATGTCTTTCATAATCAGACTTACTCTACTCACACTACGACATCTACACAGACTTACACTACTTATTCTAAGACATTGTTCGTGGACACGACATATTTGGGTTCGCAACATCTACAGTTTCCTTGTAAAGATTTAGCATTTCCCCATGTCTTTCATACTCAGACTTACTCTACTCACTCTACGACATCTACACAGACTTCCTCTACTTATTCTACGACATCGTTCGTGGACACGACATCTTAGGGTTCAAAACTTCTACAGTTTCCTTGTAATGATTTAGCATTCTACCATGTCTTCCATATTCAGACTTACTCTACTTACTCTACGACATCTACACAGACTTACTCTACTTTCTTTACGACATCGTTCGTGGACACGACATCATAGTGTTCGCAACTTCTACAGTTTCCTTGTAAAGATTTAGCATTTCCCCATGCCTTTCATATTCAGACTTACTCTACTTACTCTACGACATCTACACAGACTTACTCTACTTTCTTTACGACATCGTTCGTGGACACGACATCATAGTGTTCGCAACTTCTACAGTTTCCTTGTAATGATTTAGCATTCCCCCATGTCTTCCATATTCAGACTTACTCTACTTACTCTACGACATCTACACAGACTTACTCTACTTTCTTTACATCGTTCGTGGACACGACATCATAGTGTTCGCAACTTCTACAGTTTCCTTGTAAAGATTTAGCATTTCCCCATGTCTTTCATAATCAGACTTACTCTACTCACGCTACGACATCTACACAGACTTACACTACTTATTCTAAGACATTGTTCGTGGACACGACATATTTGGGTTCGCAACTTCTACAGTTTCCTTGTAAAGATTTAGCATTTCCCCATGTCTTTCATACTCAGACTTACTCTACTCACTCTAGGACATCTACACAGACTTCCTCTACTTATTCTACGACATCGTTCGTGGACACGACATCTTAGGGTTCGCAACTTCTACAGTTTCCTTGTAATGATTTAGCATTCCCCCATGTCTTCCATATTCAGACTTACTCTACTTACTCTACGACATCTACACAGACTTACTCTACTTTCTTTACGACATCGTTCGTGGACACGACATCATAGTGTTCGCAACTTCTACAGTTTCCTTGTAAAGATTTAGCATTTCCCCATGCCTTTCATATTCAGACTTACTCTACTTACTCTACGACATCTACACAGACTTACTCTCATTTAATCTACGATATCGTTCGTGGACACGACATCTTAGGGTTCGCAACTTCTACAGTTTCCTTGTAAAGATTTAGCATTGCCCCATGACATATTCAGATTACTCTATTTACTTTAGACATCTACACAGACTTACTCTACTTATTCTACGACACCGTCCGTGGACACGATATCTTAGAGTTCGCAACTTCTACAGTTTCCTTTTAAAGATTTTGCATTTCCCCATATCTTTCATATTCTAACATTCTCTATTACTCTACGACATCTACACAGACATACTCTACATACTTTACGACATCGTTCGTGGACACGACATCATAGTGTTCGCAACTTCTACAGTTTCTTTGTAAAGATTTAGCATTTCCCAATGTCTTTCATATTCAGACTTACTCTACTTACTCAACGACATCTACACAGACTGACTCTACTTATTCTACGACATTATTCGTGGACACGACATATTAGGGTTCGCAACTTCTAGAGTTTCCTTGTAAAGATTTAGCATTTCCCCATGTCTTTCATATTCAGACTTACTCTACTTACTCAACGACATCTACACAGACTGACTCTACTTATTCTACGACATTATTCGTGGACACGACATATTAGGGTTCGCAACTTCTACAGTTTCCTTGTAAAGATTTAGCATTTCCCCATGTCTTTCATATTCAGACTTACTCTACTCACTCTACGACATATACACAGACTTACTCTACTTATTCTACGACATCGTTCGTGGACACGACATCTTAGGGTTCGCAACTTCTACAGTTTCCTTGTAAAGATTTTAGCATTTCCCCATATCATTCATATTCAGACTTACTCTCTCTCACAATACGACATCTACACAGACTTACACTACTTATTCTAAGACATTGTTCGTGGACACGAAAACTCAGGGTTTCTTCTACAGTTTCCTTGTAAAGATTTAGCATTTCGCCATGTCTTTCATATTCAGACTTACTCTACACACTCAACGACAGCTACACAGACTGACTCTACTTATTCTAAGACATTGTTCGTGGACACGACATATTAGGGTTCGCAACTTCTACAGTCTCCCTAAAGATTTAGCATTCCCCATGTCTTTCATACTCAGACTTACTCTACTCACTCTCTACGACATATACACAGACTTACTCTACTTATTCTACGACACCGTTCGTGGACACGATATCTTAGAGTTCGCAACTTCTACAGTTTCCTTTTTAAAGATTTTGCATTTCCCCATATCTTTCATATTCATTTTAACATTCTCTATTACTCTACGACATCTAACACAGACATACTCTACATACTTTACGACATCGTTCGTGGACACGACATCTTAGTGTTCGCAACATCTACAGTTTCCTTGTAATGATTTAGCATTCCCCCATGTCTTCCATATTCAGACTTACTCTACTTACTTTACGACATCGTTCGTGGACACGACATCATAGTGTTCGCAACTTCTACAGTTTCCTTGTAATGATTTAGCATTCCCCCATGTCTTCCATATTCAGACTTACTCTACTTACTCTACGACATCTACACAGACTTACTCTACTTTCTTTACATCGTTCGTGGACACGACATCATAGTGTTCGCAACTTCTACAGTTTCCTTGTAAAGATTTAGCATTTCCCCATGTCTTCCATATTCAGACTTACTCTACTTACTTTACGACATCTACACAGACTTACACTACTTTCTTTACGACATCGTTCGTGGACACGACATCATAGTGTTCGCAACTTCTTTTCCTTGTAAAGATTTAGCATTTCCCCATGCCTTTCATATTCAGACTTACTCTACTTACTCTACGACATCTACACAGACTTACTCTACTTAATCTACGATATCGTTCGTGGACACGACATCTTAGGGTTCGCAACTTCTACAGTTTCCTTGTAAAGATTTAGCATTGCCCCATGTATTTCATATTCAGATTACTCTATTTACTCTAGGACATCTACACAGACTTACTCTATTTATTCTACGACACCGTCCGTGGACACGATATCTTAGAGTTCGCAACTTCTACAGTTTCCTTTTAAAGATTTTGCATTTCCCCATATCTTTCATATTCTAACATTCTCTATTATTCTACGACATCTACACAGACATACTCTACATACTTTACGACATCGTTCGTGGACACGACATCATAGTGTTCGCAACTTCTACAGTTTCTTTGTAAAGATTTAGCATTTCCCAATGTCTTTCATATTCAGACTTACTCAATTTACTCAACGACATCTACACAGACTGACTCTACTTATTCTACGACATTATTCGTGGACACGACATATTAGGGGTTCGCAACTTCTAGAGTTTCCTTAGAATTTAGCATTTCCCCATGTCTTTCATATTCAGACTTATTCTCTACTTACTCAACGACATCTACACAGACTGACTCTACTTATTCTCGACATTATTCGTGGACACGACATATTAGGGTTCGCAACTTCTACAGTTTCCTTTGTAAAGATTTAGCATTTCCCCATGTCTTTCATATTCAGACTTACTCTACTCACTCTACGACATATACACAGACTTCCTCTACTTATTCTACGACATCGTTCGTGGACACGACATCTTAGGGTTCGCAACTTCTACAGTTTCCTTGTAAAGATTTAGCATTTCCCCATATCTTTCATATTCAGACTTACTCTACTCACAATACGACATCTACACAGACTTACACTACTTATTCTAAGACATTGTTCGTGGACACGAAAACTTAGGGTTCGCAACTTCTACAGTTTCCTTGTAAAGATTTAGCATTTCGCCATGTCTTTCATATTCAGACTTACTCTACACACTCAACGACAGCTACACAGACTTACTCTACTTATTCTAAGACATTGTTCGTGGACACGACATATTAGGGTTCGCAACTTCTACAGTCTCCTAAAGATTTAGCATTCCCCATGTCTTTCATACTCAGACTTACTCTACTCACTCTACGACATATACACAGACTTACTCTACTTATTCTACGACACCGTTCGTGGACACGATATCTTAGAGTTCGCAACTTCTACAGTTTCCTTTTAAAGATTTTGCATTTCCCCATATCTTTCATATTCTAACATTCTCTATTACTCTACGACTTCTACACAGACATACTCTACATACTTTACGAAATCGTTCGTGGACACGACATCTTAGTGTTCGCAACATCTACAGTTTCCTTGTAATGATTTAGCATTCCCCCATGTCTTCCATATTCAGACTTACTCTACTTACTTTACGACATCGTTCGTGGACACGACATCATAGTGTTCGCAACTTCTACAGTTTCTTTGTAAAGATTTAGCATTTCACCATGTCTTTCATATTCAGACTTACTCTACTTACTTTACGACATCTACACAGACTGACTCTACTTATTCTACGACATTATTCGTGGACACGACATATTAGGGTTCGCAATTTCTATAGTTTCCTTGTAAAGATTTAGCATCTCCCCATGTCTTTCATACTCAGACTTACACTACTCACTCTACGACATCTACACAGAATTACTCTACTTATTCTACGACATCGTTCGCCGACACGACATCTTAGTGTTCAAACTTCTACAGTTTCCTTGTAAAGATTTAGCATTTCCCCATGTCTTTCATATTCAGACTTACTCTACTTACTCAACGAGATCTAAACAGACTGACTCTACTTATTCTACAACATCGTTCGTGGACATGACATCTTAGGGTTCACAACTTCTACAGTTTCCTTGTAAAGATTTAGCATTTCCCCATGTCTTTCATATTCAGACTTACTCTACTTACTCAACGACATCTAAAAAGACTGACTCCTCTTATTCTACGACATCGTTCGTGGACACGACATATTAGGGTTCGCAACTTCTACAGTTTCCTTGTAAAGATTTAGCATTTCCCCATGTCTTTCATACTCAGACTTACTCTACTCACTCTACGACATCTACACAGACTTCCTCTACTTATTCTACGACATCGTTCTTGGACACGACATCATAGGGTTCGCAACTTCTACAGTTTCCTTGTAATGATTTAGCATTCCCCCATGTCTTCCATATTCAGACTTACTCTACTTACTCTACGACATCTACACAGACTTACTCTACTTTCTTTACGATATCGTTCGTGGACACGACATCATAGTGTTCGCAACTTCTACAGTTTCCTTGTAAAGATTTAGCATTTCCCCATGTCTTTCATAATCAGACTTACTCTACTTACTCTACGACATCTACACAGACTTACACTACTTATTCTAAGACATTGTTCGTGGACACGACATATTAGCGTTCGCAACTTCTACAGTTTCCTTGTAAAGATTTAGCATTTCCCCATGTCTTTCATATTCAGACTTACTCTACTTACTCTACGACATCTACACAGACTTACTCTACTTTCTTTACGACATCTTTCGTGGACACGACATCATAGTGTTCGCAACTTCTACAGTTTCCTTGTAAAGATTTAGCATTTCCCCATGCCTTCATATTCAGACTTACTCTACATACTCTACGACATCTACACAGACTTACTCTACTTTCTTTACGACATCGTTCGTGGACACGACATCATAGTGTTCGCAACTTCTACAGTTTCCTTTGTAAAGATTTAGCATTTCCCCATGCCTTTTATATTCAGACTTACTCTACTTACTCTACGACATCTACACAGACTTACTCTCTACTTAATCTACGATATCGTTCGTGGACACGACATCTTAGGGTTCGCAACTTCAGTTTCCTTGTAAAGATTTAGCATTACCCCATGTCTTTCATATTCAGATTACTCTATTTACTCTAGGACATCTACACAGACTTACTCTACTTATTCTACGACACCGTTCGTGGACACGATATCTTAGAGTTCGCAACTTCTACAGTTTCCTTTTAAAGATTTTGCATTTCCCCATATCTTTCATATTCTAACATTCTCTATTACTCTACGACATCTACACAGACATACTCTACATACTTTACGACATCGTTCGTGGACACGACATATTAGGGTTCGCAACTTCTACAGTTTCCTTGTAATGATTTAGCATTCCCCCATGTCTTCCATATTCAGACTTACTCTACTTACATTACGACATCGTTTGTGGACACGACATCATAGTGTTCGCAACGATTTCTTTGTAAAGATTTAGCATTTCCCAATGTCTTTCATATTCAGACTTTACTCTACTTACTCAACGACATCTACACAGACTGACTCTACTTATTCTACGACATTATTCGTGGACACGACATATTAGGGTTCGCAACTTCTAGAGTTTCCTTGTAAAGATTTAGCATTTCCCCATGTCTTTCATATTCAGACTTACTCTACTCACTCTACGACATATACACAGACTTACTCTACTTATTCTACGACATCGTTCGTGGACACGACATCTTAGGGGTTCGCAACTTCTACAGTTTCCTTGTAAAGATTTAGCATTTCCCCATATATTTCATATTCAGACTTACTCTACTCACAATACGACATCTACACAGACTTTCACTACTTATTCTAAGACATTGTTCGTGGACACGAAATCTTAGGGTTCGCAACTTCTACAGTTTCCTTTTAAAGATTTTGCATTTCCCCATATCTTTCATATTCTAACATTCTCTATTACTCTACGACATCTACACAGACATACTCTACATACTTTACGACATCGTTCGTGGACACGACATCTTAGTGTTCGCAACATCTACAGTTTCCTTGTAATGATTTAGCATTCCCCCATGTCTTCCATATTCAGACTTACTCTACTTACTTTACGACATCGTTCGTGGACACGACATCATAGTGTTCGCAACTTCTACAGTTTCTTTGTAAAGATTTAGCATTTCCCCATGTCTTTCATATTCAGACTTACTCTACTTACTCAACGACATCTACACAGACTGACTCTACTTATTCTACGACATCGTTCGCCGACACGACATCTTAGTGTTCACAACTTCTACAGTTTCCTTGTAAAGATTTAGCATTTCCCCATGTCTTTCATATTCAGACTTACTCTACTTACTCAACGACATCTACACAGACTGACACTACTTATTCTACGACATTATTCGTGGACACAACATATTAGGGTTCGCAACTACTACAGTTTCCTTGTAAAGATTTAGCATTTCTCCATGTCTTTCATATTCAGACTTACTCTACTTACTCAACGACATCTAAACAGACTGACTCTTCTTATTCTACGACATCGTTCGTGGACACGACATATTAGGGTTCGCAACTTCTACAGTTTCCTTGTAAAGATTTAGCATTTCCCCATGTCTTTAATATTCAGACTTACTCTACTTACTTTACGACATCTACACAGACTGACTCTACTTATTCTACGACATTATTCGTGGACACGACATATTAGGGTTCGCAACTTCTATAGTTTCCTTGTAAAGATTTAGCATCTCCCCATGTCTTTCATACTCAGACTTACACTACTCATTCTACGACATCTACACAGAATTACTCTACTTATTCTACGACATCGTTCGCCGACACGACATCTTAGTCTTCAAACTTCTACAGTTTCCTTGTAAAGATTTAGCATTTCCCCATGTCTTTCATATTCAGACTTACTCTACTTACTCAATGACATCTAAACAGACTGACTCTACTTATTCTACGACATCGTTCGTGGACATGACATCTTAGGGTTCACAACTTCTACAGTTTCCTTGTAAAGATTTAGCATTTCCCCATGTCTTTCATATTCAAACTTACTCTACTTACTCAACGACATCTAAACAGACTGACTCTTCTTATTCTACGACATCGTTCGTGGACACGACATATTAGGGTTCGCAACTTCTACAGTTTCCTTGTAAAGATTTAGCATTTCCCCATGTCTTTCATACTCAGACTTACTCTACTCACTCTACGACATCTACACAGACTTCCTCTACTTATTCTACGACATCGTTCTTGGACTCGACATCTTAGGGTTCGCAACTTCTACAGTTTTCTTTGTAATGATTTAGCATTCCCCATGTCTTCCATATTCAGACTTACTCTACTTACTCTACGACATCTACACAGACTTACTCTACTTTCTTTTACGACATCGTTCGTGGACACGACATCATAGTGTTCGCAAATTCTACAGTTTTCTTTGTAAAGATTTAGCATTTCCCCATGCCTTTCATATTCAGACTTACTCTACTTACTCTACGACATCTACACAGACTTACTCTACTTTCTTTTACGATATCGTTCGTGGACACGACATCATAGTGTTCGCAACTTCTACAGTTTCCTTGTAAAGATTTAGCATTTCCCCATGTCTTTCATAATCAGACTTACTCTCACTCCACACTACGACATCTACACAGACTTACACTACTTATTCTAAGACATTGTTCGTGGACACGACATATTAGGGTTCGCAACTTCTACAGTTTCCTTGTAAAAGATTTAGCATTTCCCCATGTCTTTCATATTCAGACTTACTCTACTTACTCTACGACATCTACACAGACTTACTCTACTTTCTTTACGACATCGTTCGTGGACACGACATCATAGTGTTCGCAACTCTACAGTTTTGTAAAGATTTAGCATTTCCTCATGCCTTCATATTCAGACTTACTCTACATACTCTACGACATCTACACAGACTTACTCTACTTTCTTTTACGACATCGTTCGTGGACACGACATCATAGTGTTCGCAACTTCTACAGTTTCCTTGTAAAGATTTAGCATTTCCCCATGCCTTTTATATTCAGACTTACTCTACTTACTCTACGACATCTACACAGACTTACTCTACTTAATCTACGATATCGTTCGTGGACACGACATCTTAGGGTTCGCAACTTCTACAGTTTCCTTGTAAAGATTTAGCATTACCCCATGTCTTTCATATTCAGATTACTCTATTTACTCTAGGACATCTACACAGACTTATTTCTACTTATTCTACGACACCGTTCGTGGACACGATATCTTAGAGTTCGCAACTTCTACAGTTTCCTTTTTAAAGATTTTGCATTTCCCCATATCTTTCATATTCTAACATTCTCTATTACTCTACGACATCTACACAGACATATTCTACATACTTTACGACATCGTTCGTGGACACGACATATTAGGGTTCGCAACTTCTACAGTTTCCTTTGTAATGATTTAGCATTCCCCATGTCTTCCATATTCAGACTT
This sequence comes from Acanthosepion pharaonis, assembly GCA_903632075.3. NCBI lineage: Eukaryota > Metazoa > Mollusca > Cephalopoda > Sepiida > Sepiidae > Acanthosepion > Acanthosepion pharaonis. Next base: position 1,170,459 of record CAHIKZ030000762.1, read on the forward strand.
ACTCTACTTACATTACGACATCGTTTGTGGACACGACATCATAGTGTTCGCAACTTCTACAGTTTCTTTTGTAAAGATTTAGCATTTCCCAATGTCTTTCATATTCAGACTTACTCTACTTACTCAACGACATCTACACAGACTGACTCTACTTATTCTACGACATTATTCGTGGACACGACATATTAGGGTTCGCAACTTCTACAGTTTCCTTGTAAAGATTTAGCATTTCCCCATGTCTTTCATATTCAGACTTACTCTACTCACTCTACGACATACACAGACTTACTCTACTTATTCTACGACATCGTTCGTGGACACGACATCTTAGGGTTCGCAACTTCTACAGTTTCCTTGTAAAGATTTAGCATTTCCCATATATTTCATATTCAGACTTACTCTACTCACAACATGACATCTACACAGACTTTCACTACTTATTCTAAGACATTGTTCGTGGACACGAAATCTTAGGGTTCGCAACTTCACAGTTTTTTTTTAAAGATTTTGCATTTCCCCATATCTTTCATATTCTAACATTCTCTATTACTCTACGACATCTACACAGACATTCTCTACATACTTTACGACATCGTTCGTGGACACGACATCTTAGTGTTCGCAACTTCTACAGTTTCCTTGTAATAATTTAGCATTTCCCCATGTCTTTCATACTCAGACTTACTCTACTCACTCTACGACATCTACACAGACTTCCTCTACTTATTCTACGACATCGTTCTTGGACTCGACATCTTAGGGTTCGCAACTTCTACAGTTTCCTTGTAATGATTTAGCATTCCCCCATGTCTTCCATATTCAGACTTACTCTACTTACTCTACGACATCTACACAGACTTACTCTACTTTCTTTACGACATCGTTCGTGGACACGACATCATAGTGTTCGCAAATTCTACAGTTTCCTTGTAAAGATTTAGCATTTCCCCATGCCTTTCATATTCAGACTTACTCTACTTACTCTACGACATCTACACAGACTTACTCTACTTTCTTTACGATATCGTTCGTGTACACGACATCATAGTGTTCGCAACTTCTACAGTTTCCTTGTAAAGATTTAGCATTTCCCCATGTCTTTCATAATCAGACTTACTCTACTCACACTACGACATCTACACAGACTTACACTACTTATTCTAAGACATTGTTCGTGGACACGACATATTAGGGCTTCTACAGTTTCCTTGTAAAGATTTAGCATTTCCCCATGTCTTTCATATTCAGACTTACTCTACTTACTCTACGACATCTACACAGACTTACTCTACTTTCTTTTACGACATCGTTCGTGGACACGACATCATAGTGTTCGCAACTTCTACAGTTTCCTTTGTAAAGATTTAGCATTTCCCTCATGCCTTTCATATTCAGACTTACTCTACATACTCTACGACATCTACACAGACTTACTCTACTTTCTTTTACGACATCGTTCGTGGACACGACATCATAGTGTTCGCAACTTCTACAGTTTCCTTGTAAAGATTTAGCATTTCCCCATGCCTTTTATATTCAGACTTACTCTACTTACTCTACGACATCTACACAGACTTACTCTACTTAATCTACGATATCGTTCGTGGACACGACATCTTAGGGTTCGCAACTTCTACAGTTTCCTTGTAAAGATTTAGCATTACCCCATGTCTTTCATATTCAGATTACTCTATTTACTCTAGGACATCTACACAGACTTACTCTACTTATTCTACGACACCGTTCGTGGACACGATATCTCAGAGTTCGCAACTTCTACAGTTTCCTTTTAAAGATTTTGCATTTCCCCATATCTTTCATATTCTAACATTCTCTATTACTCTACGACATCTACACAGACATACTCTACATACTTTACGACATCGTTCGTGGACACGACATATTAGGGTTCGCAACTTCTACAGTTTCCTTGTAATGATTTAGCATTCCCCCATGTCTTCCATATTCAGACTTACTCTACTTACATTACGACATCGTTTGTGGACACGACATCATAGTGTTCGCAACTTCTACAGTTTCTTTGTAAAGATTTAGCATTTCCCAATGTCTTTCATATTCAGACTTACTCTACTTACTCAACGACATCTACACAGACTGACTCTACTTATTCTACGACATTATTCGTGGACACGACATATTAGGGTTCGCAACTTCTACAGTTTCCTTGTAAAGATTTAGCATTTCCCCATGTCTTTCATATTCAGACTTACTCTACTCACTCTACGACATATACACAGACTTACTCTACTTATTCTACGACATCGTTCGTGGACACGACATCTTAGGGTTCGCAACTTCTACAGTTTCCTTGTAAAGATTTAGCATTTCCCCATATATTTCATATTCAGACTTACTCTACTCACAATACGACATCTACACAGACTTTCACTACTTATTCTAAGACATTGTTCGTGGACACGAAATCTTAGGGTTCGCAACTTCTACAGTTTTCTTTTAAAGATTTTGCATTTCCCCATATCTTTCATATTCTAACATTCTCTATTACTCTACGACATCTACACAGACATACTCTACATACTTTACGACATCGTTCGTGGACCCGACATCTTAGTGTTCGCAACATCTACAGTTTCCTTGTAATGATTTAGCATTCCCCCATGTCTTCCATATTCAGACTTACTCTGCTTACTTTACGACATCGTTCGTGGACACGACATCATAGTGTTCGCAACTTCTACAGTTTCTTTGTAAAGATTTAGCATTTCCCCATGCCTTTCATATTCAGACTTACTCTACTTACTCTACGACATCTACACAGACTTACTCTACTTTCTTTACGATATCGTTCGTGGACACGACATCATAGTGTTCGCAACTTCTACAGTTTCCTTGTAAAGATTTAGCATTTCCCCATGTCTTTCATAATCAGACTTACTCTACTCACACTACGACATCTACACAGACTTACACTACTTATTCTAAGACATTGTTCGTGGACACGACATATTAGGGTTCGCAACTTCTACAGTTTCCTTGTAAAGATTTAGCATTTCCCCATGTCTTTCATATTCAGACTTACTCTACTTACTCTACGACATCTACACAGACTTACTCTACTTTCTTTACGACATCGTTCGTGGACACGACATCATAGTGTTCGCAACTTCTACAGCTTCCTTGTAAAGATTTAGCATTTCCTCATGCCTTTCATATTCAGACTTACTCTACATACTCTACGACATCTACACAGACTTACTCTACTTTCTTTACGACATCGTTCGTGGACACGACATCATAGTGTTCGCAACTTCTACAGTTTCCTTGTAAAGATTTAGCATTTCCCCATGCCTTTTATATTCAGACTTACTCTACTTACTCTACGACATCTACACAGACTTACTCTACTTAATCTACGATATCGTTCGTGGACACGACATCTTAGGATTCGCAACTTCTACAGTTTCCTTGTAAAGATTTAGCATTACCCCATGTCTTTCATATTCAGATTACTCTATTTAGTCTAGGACATCTACACAGACTTACTCTACTTATTCTACGACACCGTTCGTGGACACGATATCTTAGAGTTCGCAAATTCTACAGTTTCCTTTTAAAGATTTTGCATTTCCCCATATCTTTCATATTCAGACTTACTCTACTCACAATACGACATCTACACAGACTTTCACTACTTATTCTAAGACATTGTTCGTGGACACGAAATCTTAGGGTTCGCAACTTCTACAGTTTCCTTTTAAAGATTTTGCATTTCCCCATATCTTTCATATTCTAACATTCTCTATTACTCTACGACATCTACACAGACTTCCTCTACTTATTCTACGACATCGTTCTTGGACTCGACATCTTAGGGTTCGCAACTTCTACAGTTTCCTTGTAATAATTTAGCATTCCCCCATGTCTTCCATATTCAGACTTACTCTACTTACTCTACGACATCTACACAGACTTACTCTACTTTCTTTACGACATCGTTCGTGGACACGACATCATAGTGTTCGCAACTTCTACAGTTTCCTTGTAAAGATTTAGCATTTCCCCATGCCTTTCATATTCAGACTTACTCTACATATTCTACGACATCTACACAGATTACTCTACTTTCTTTACGACATCGTTCGTGGACACGACATCATAGTGTTCGCAACTTCTACAGTTTCCTTGTAATGATTTAGCATTCCCCCATGTCTTCCATATTCAGACTTACTCTACTTACTCTACGACATCTACACAGACTTACTCTACTTTCTTTTACGATATCGTTCGTGGACACGACATCATAGTGTTCGCAACTTCTACAGTTTCCTTGTAAAGATTTAGCATTTCCCCATGTCTTTCATAATCAGACTTACTCTACTCACACTACGACATCTACACAGATTTACTCTACTTATTCTAAGACATTGTTCGTGGACACGACATATTAGGGTTCGCAACTTCTACAGTTTCCTTGTAAAGATTTAGCATTTCCCCATGTCTTTCATACTCAGACTTACTCTACTCACTCTACGACATCTACACAGACTTACACTACTTATTCTACGACATCGTTCGTGGACACGACATCTTAGGGTTCGCAACTTCTACAGTTTCCTTGTAATGATTTAGCATTCCCCATGTCTTCCATATTCAGACTTACTCTACTTACTCTACGACATCTACACAGACTTACTCTACTTTATTTTACGACATCGTTCGTGGACACGACATCATAGTGTTCGCAACTTCTACAGTTTCCGTGTAAAGATTTAGCATTTCCCCATGCCTTTCATATTCAGACTTACTCTACTTACTCTACGACATCTATACAGACTTACTCTACTTTCTTTACGACATCGTTCGTGAACACGACATCATAGTGTTCGCAACTTCTACAGTTTCCTTGTAATGATTTAGCATTCCCCCATGTCTTCCATATTCAGACTTACTCTACTTACTCTACGACATCTACACAGACTTACTCTACTTTCTTTACGACATCGTTCGTGGACACGACATCATAGTGTTCGCAACTTCTACAGTTTCCTTGTAAAGATTTAGCATTTCCCCATGCCTTTTCTATTCAGACTTACTCTACTTACTCTACGACATCTACACAGACTTACTCTACTTAATCTACGATATCGTTCGTGGACACGACATCTTAGGGTTCGCAACTTCTACAGTTTCCTTGTAAAGATTTAGCATTACCCCATGTCTTTCATATTCAGATTACTCTATTTACTCTAGGACATCTAGACAGACTTACTCTACTTATTCTACGACACCGTTCGTGGACACGATATCTTAGAGTTCGCAACTTCTACAGTTTCCTTTTAAAGATTTTGCATTCCCCCATGTCTTCCATATTCAGACTTACTCTACTTACATTACGACATCGTTTGTGGACACGACATCATAGTGTTCGCAACTTCTACAGTTTCTTTGTAAAGATTTAGCATTTCCCAATGTCGTTCATATTCAGACTTACTCTACTTACTCAACGACATCTACACAGACTGACTCTACTTATTCTACGACATTATTCGTGGACACGACATATTAGGGTTCGCAACTTCTACAGTTTCCTTGTAAAGATTTAGCATTTCCCCATATATTTCATATTCAGACTTACTCTACTCACAATACGACATCTACACAGACTTTCACTACTTATTCTAAGACATTGTTCGTGGACACGAAATCTTAGGGTTCGCAACTTCTACAGTTTCCTTTTAAAGATTTTGCATTTCCCCATATCTTTCATATTCTAACATTCTCTATTACTCTACGACATCTACACAGACATACTCTACATACTTTACGACATCGTTCGTGGACACGACATCTTAGTGTTCGCAACATCTACAGTTTCCTTTTAATGATTTAGCATTCCCCCATGTCTTCCATATTCAGACTTACTCTACTTACTTTACGACATCGTTCGTGGACACGACATCATAGTGTTCGCAACTTCTACAGTTTCTTTGTAAAGATTTAACATTTCCCCATGTCTTTCATATTCAGACTTACTCTACTAACTCAACGACATCTACACAGACTGACTCTACTTATTCTACGACATTATTCGTGGACACGACATATTAGGGTTCGCAACTTCTATAGTTTCCTTGTAAAGATTTAGCATCTCCCATGTCTTTCATATTCAGACTTACTCTACTCACTCTGCGACATCTACACAGAATTACTCTACTTATTCTACGACATCGTTCGCCGACACGACATCTTAGTGTTCACAACTTCTACAGTTTCCTTGTAAAGATTTAGCATTTCCCCATGTCTTTCATATTCAGACTTACTCTACTTACTCAACGACATCTACACAGACTGACTCTACTTATTCTACGACATCGTTCGTGGACACGACATATTAGGGTTCGCAACTTCTACAGTTTCCTTGTAAAGATTTAGCATTTCTCCATGTCTTTCATATTCAGACTTACTCTACTCACTCTACGACATATACACAGACTTACTCTACTTATTCTACGACATCGTTCGTGGACACGACATCTTAGGTTTCGCAACTTCTACAGTTTCCTTGTAAAGATTTAGCATTTCCCCATATCTTTCATATTCAGACTTACTCTACATACTCTACGACATCTACACAGACTTCTTCTACTTATTCTACGACATCGTTCGTGGACACATCTTAGGGTTCGCAAATTCTACAGTTTCCTTGTAAAGATTTAGCATTTCCCCATGTCTTTCATATACAGACTTACTCTACTCACTCTATGACATGTAAACAGTCTTATTCTACTTAAATTACGACATCGTTCATTTACACGACATCTTAGTGTCGCAACTTCTACAGTTTCCTTGTAAAGATTTAGCATTTCCTCATGGCTTTCATATTCAGACTTACTCTACTCACACTACGACATCTACACAGACTTACACTACTTATTCTAAGACATTGTTCGTGGACACGAAATCTTAGGGTGCGCAACTTCTACAGTTTCCTTGTAAAGATTTAGCATTTCCCCATGTCTTTCATATTCAGACTTACTCTACACACTCAACGACATCTACACAGACTTACTCTACTTATTCTAAGACATTGTTCGTGGACACGACATATTAGGGTTCGCAACTTCTACAGTCTCCTTGTAAAGATTTAGCATTTCCCCATGTCTTTCATACTCAGACTTACTCTACTCACTCTACGACATCTATCCAGACTTCCTCTACTTATTCTACGACATCGTTCGTGGACACGACATCTTAGCGTTCGCAACTTCTACAGTTTCCTTGTAATGATTTAGCATTCCCCCATGTCTTCCATATTCAGACTTACTCTACTTACTCTACGACATCTACACAGACTTACTCTACTTTCTTTACGACATCGTTCGTGGACACGACATCATAGTGTTCGCAACTTCTACAGTTTCCTTGTAAAGATTTAGCATTTCCCCATGCCTTTCATATTCAGACTTACTCTATTTACTCTACGACATCTACACAGACTTACTCTACTTATTCTACGACACCGTTCGTGGACATGATATCTTAGAGTTCGCAACTTCTACAGTTCCCTTGTAATGATTTAGCATTCCCCCCATGTCTTCCATATTCAGACTACACAGACTTACTCTACTACTTTTACGACATCGTTCGTGGACACGACATCATAGTGTTCGCAACTTCTACAGTTTCTTTGTAAAGATTTAGCATTTCCCAATGTCGTTCATATTCAGACTTACTCTACTTACTCAACGACATCTACACAGACTGACTCTACTTATTCTACGACATTATTCGTGGACACGACATATTAGGGTTCGCATTTTCTACAGTTTCCTTGTAAAGATTTAGCATTTCCCCATATATTTCATATTCAGACTTACTCTACTCACAATACGACATCTACACAGACTTTCACTACTTATTCTAAGACATTGTTCGTGGACACGAAATCTTAGGGTTCGCAACTTCTACAGTTTCCTTTTAAAGATTTTGCATTTCCCCATATCTTTTCATATTATAACATTCTCTATTACTCTACGACATCTACACAGACATACTCTACATACTTTACGACATCGTTCGTGGACACGACATCTTAGTGTTCGCAACATCTACAGTTTCCTTTTAATGATTTAGCATTCCCCCATGTCTTCCATATTCAGACTTACTCTACTTACTTTTTTACGACATCGTTCGTGGACACGACATCATAGTGTTCGCAACTTCTACAGTTTCTTTGTAAAGATTTAACATTTCCCCATGTCTTTCATATTCAGACTTACTCTACTAACTCAACGACATCTACACAGACTGACTCTACTTATTCTACGACATTATTCGTGGACACGACATATTAGGGTTCGCAACTTCTATAGTTTCCTTGTAAAGATTTAGCATCTCCCCATGTCTTTCATACTCAGACTTACTCTACTCACTCTACGACATCTACACAGAATTACTCTACTTATTCTACGACATCGTTCGCCGACACGACATCTTAGTGTTCACAACTTCTACAGTTTCCTTGTAAAGATTTAGCATTTCCCCATGTCTTTCATATTCAGACTTACTCTACACACTCAACGACATCTACACAGACTTACTCTACTTATTCTAAGACATTGTTCGTGGACACGAAATCTTAGGGTTCGCAACTTCTACAGTCTCCTTGTAAAGATTTAGCATTTCCCCATGTCTTTCATACTCAGACTTACTCTACTCACTCAACGACATCTACACAGACTTACTCTACTTATTCTACGACATCGTTCGTGGACACGACATCTTAGGGTTCGCAACTTCTACAGTTTCCTTGTAATGATTTAGCATTCTCCCATGTCTTCCATATTCAGAATTACTCTACTTACTCTACGACATCTACACAGACTTACTCTACTTTCTTTACGACATCGTTCGTGGACACGACATCATAGTGTTCGCAACTTCTACAGTTTCCTTGTAATGATTTAGCATTTCCCCATGCCTGTCATATTCAGCCTTACTGTACTTACTCTACGACATCTACACAGACTTACTCTACTTACTCTTGGATATCGTTCGTGGACACGACATCTTAGGTTTCACATCTTCTACAGTTTCCTTTTAAAGATTTAGCATTTCCCCGTATCTTTCATATTCAAACATACTCTACTTACTCTACGACATCTACACAGACTTTCTCTACTTACTTTACGACATTGTTCATGGACACGACATCTTAGTGTTCACAACTTCTACAGTTTCCTTGTAAACATTTAGCATTTCCCCATGTCTTTCATATTCAGACTTACTCTACTTCACCACAATGGCAATATCCACTGCTTGGACATTCTTTATTCAGTATTATTAAATTTGGTCTCCAGGCTTGGATTTATTGTCCTTAAATGCTTAAGTTACAAATTCTTTTTTGTTTCGATTTTATCTCGGACAATTTCTATTTTGTGTCCTGAATATTTATTTGCAGCAGTGATCTTAAGTTATTAGTACAATTTCTTTTGAAACACTGTTCACTACTTTCATGTAGGTCTTTATATTCATGTAGACTACTGATTTACTTTATTACCTTTCTCAGTTTTATCACACCAGAGAAAAAATTGCTGTTTGGTAGATATTATTTCGCATTAAAAATATTTTTCTTGTTTTCTTTATATGTTTTTTTTTCAGGATGTTAGCATGTTCAACAAAATAGATGATGATTTTCTCTTTTTCGTTGGAACTGTTAAATGTAACTTTGATTAGAACTCTCCCTATTGGTACAATACATCCATACGTAATCATCTTCATCTTATTATTTTCATTTAGAAAGTACGATTTCCGACGTTGGCATATTGAAATCGGTTGGTTTTGACACAAAATCACAAGGCCTTTTTCTTGAGTGAGAATATCGTAGATTTTCGGGTGAGAAATAATCATAAGAGAGATTTAGGTTGGATGAAGTGTCGCCGAAGTAAGGAGTTGGAGGAAACCTTACTTGGGACAATTCTAGCTTTTTATTCAAGACTGATATTCACCACTAAGAAGTTTGAACAAAGTAAATAAGTGCTTTTCTTTCAAATAAAGCTGCCATTTTGAAACGTGTAAATCAGATATCGTGACCTTTGAAGGTGTCTTTTGAATAACAGACTCCAGAAATATCTTCAATATTCAACTGTATGTACGTTTCAGTAGAATTACTTTCTGGTATTTATAGTTACTAATTCAATAGTAATTCAATAAGTAACAACTGAAACTGTTAGTGGGTTGATTTTCACCCTATAGCAGAACTCGAAAATAGGCATTTGGCTAAGTAGCAAGTAATTGTAGGTGAATGATCCAAATTTTTCGGGTTTCTAATTTTAAATTCTTATCAAAAATAGGATTTACCATTTAAAAACGGAGTAGGGAAATATTTTTAAGTTATTGTTTAATAAAAATAATTGTTTAAAGATTATATAAATATTGGTTTTTCGCAAACAACCGGCATGAGTATCAAGCTGGGGAAGTTAAATATCAGATCACAAAAAAGAGCTAGATTAATAAAATGTCGTTAGAAACAAAAGAGGACTGGAATGCTATGTGATATTCATCCACTTATACGGTAGTGAATGCTGGATAATCTCCCCACGGATGAGGAGAAAACTCGAGGCAGCAGAAATGTTGTTCTACAAAAGGATACAAAAAATTCAATGGGCAGAGCGAGTAAGCAACAGAGAAGTCTTAAAGAAAATGGCAACAGAAAGACAGCTGAAATTTTCTAGACACATAATAAGGAAAGAGACCGCGGGGCATATTCAGGGCAAGATATAGAGAACAAAGCAGCAATCCATTTACACGAGTTTGTGTGGATAGATGGCTGAACGGGGGCCGGGGTGCCTAAGCAAAGGCAGAAAAAGTGTTAAGAGCTATAAGAGATAGGAAGTTGTGGAGGACCATGATTGCCTCTGTGCTTAAAGAACGTGGGACATAGACAAAGTAATAAAAAGGTTACTACAGAGAATGCTTCATCGAGAAAATATTCGGGAATTAGATGGATTAAGAATAGTTACGAAATAATAATAATAATGATAAAGGCAATAAAGTCGCTAAGAACGCAAGTAGTTGCTAAGTGTGAAAGAATGATAAAAGAAAGACACAATTAATGAGAGAGTATAATAATAGAACATGAATTAAGAAGAAAGAAGATAACGATTGTAATTGCATTTAAATTTTTGAAGATCAAAGTTGACTGAAAAGCTGGAAGAGAGTTCCACAAGCGAGAAGTGCGAAAAAAGAAATTGTTAGCATAGAACTTACGGTTACATCTAGCCATTTCAAATTTAAAATAATGAGGGCTGGCTAAAATATTTAATTTAAAAGCAACAATAATAAGATGGAGCAAGTGACCTTATAATATGCTAAATGCTGTTTGTCTGAAAGTATTTGCTATGATATTTCTCTTAAACGGACAATTTATATATTTATTTTATAATACCGCACTTGAGAAAATCTAATTATATTAAAGACTTAAGTAGGTGACATCTTGTAACATTAATAATGCAAATCAACAATAAGCTGAAGTAAAATTAATAATAATAATAACAATGTTAAGGCATCGTTTAAACTTTTCAAAATTCATATATACAATATTTATTTTACTAATTTGGTAATCATCTTACAGCGTCATTAAATTGTTCTGAAGCTGAAGTGTTTAAATCTAATCAAGAATTCAGAAAACAGCGTGCAAACAGTAAATACATTGTATCATACTTCTAAGTGCATGACTCCTTTGCTTAAAAAAAAAAAAAAAAATATAAAACAGTTTTGTCATTCAAAGGCTCGTTCCAACCAATTTCATAGCCTTTATTGTATTTACCACAAATTTTAATAGTTGCTATCTCCGGCGTTCTCCGGCTGTTTGCTGCATTAAGTAACTATTGAAGTTCTTTGAAAAGTGTCGTTTATTCTATCCAATTTCCTTTCGTTCCCACGTCCTGTGTTCTTGCTAGGGACTTTCAAAACCCGTAACAATCAAGTAGAGTGCTGCCTGGAATGCTTCCTGGAGCTGGTGGGTATTTATTGCACTAGCTGACCCAGCGATTGAACAGGCACTGAAATTTAAAGAAATACCCAATCCCTAAAAAGTTTAGCGAATACGACAGGAATTTGAAAAAGCTTGAAGGATACCATAATGCTCTGTTATTTCTGCTACGTTAGATGGGGAACTCTCATGACTTCCTTTACTTATTTTTTATGCTGACTCATCCGGGCAGAGCCCAGGCAGCTGGTGGATCTGTTATTTTTTTAGATAGATTACCAAGCATGGCTAAAGCGCTTCTTTAGAGTTTAATTTTCTAATTCCATATATTGCATCTAAAAGTTGAATTCGTTTTATGAACGATAAGGATATCGGGTTCAGACATTGTCCTCTATAACATTTCATTAGATAAATGGATTTAATTAAGTCTTCCTCTTCTCACATTAGGCGTCAAGCAATATGTGATTACTTAATACCAATGAAGGCGGAATACCGTGATCAAACTGAGAAATAACCTGTTAATTTCAGAATAGTGAACTATCCATGTATTCATCAACTCTCTTATTTGTCTATGCTAGTCACAGGGCTTTGTCCTTCAGAATCCGAACTGTGTTCGTTAATTTCGTTTTCCGAGTTGAGACACATTTTATCAACTTCCACCTGCACTTAAACGTTAATAGAAAAGTCCACAGTGCAGGCTACAAAGCAAAGTTTAAAGAACAATGAACCATTGATACTCCTTGCCAATAGTAGAACGAAACGTGGGCTTAAATCGAAGACAGAGGCCAGAATCCATATTTAAATACGTTATAATAAATTCCACATCGAGACTTTATAAATGTGATTGCATGCTGGTATGTATACTGCATATGTTTGTTCCTTTACTTGAATAGAAACGAGTAAAAGATTTTAATTCAGTAAATTCATTTGTAACTTGAGTGCAGTTTTTTATAAATTTAAGCGTTTGTTTAATCGAGAAGCAAAACAATTCAATGGAATAATGCTTTAGATTAGTAATCATAAAAACAAAACGTCTAAGAGGGCCAGATTCAGTTACCTATATGTAGACACTACATATGGTCTGAAGATCGTTTGACAATGGATCTATTCAAAGACCTTATTTCAGGATGGACTAGTTGAAGTCATATACGATGCAGTGGGTCGTCGAGAGAAAGAAAATAAATAACCAGCTGATCTATTTCTTATATTCTATGAAGAAGCAGAAATTACAGAGAATGGGATGTGCAGAAAGATTAAGACACAACAGAAAACTGTGAGGGAGAAAAGGATATGAAGCATCGAAAATAAAAGAAAGGAGACAATTCAAAATAAACAAAAATCAGGATTAACCATTTGAGCCCTGCGTTCCTGAACAATTTTAACCCTTCTGTCTGAGTCAAACTTTTAACCCTTCTGTCTGAGTCAAAATTCGCAAATAATTGGTATATAATGTTTCACAGTAGATATAAAAATAGTTACAAGTATTTACCCATTGTTCAAACGGTGGCTAGGCATTAAGTCATTTTTTCTCTACCACTGTTCCACCGGTGGCTGGGCATTACATCATTTTCCTCTACTACCGGTAAATCGGTGATCAGAGCTCAAAGAGTTAAGATAATACTGAAAAGTATTTTAGTAAAATATACTCCAGAAGAAGATGAACGATAATAGAAGAAAAGTGAAAAAAAATCTTATAGTCATGAAGAAGCTAAAAAGTAGGGCCACATCATGTTGAAAAACTGATTCTCGTAGGATCACCGAAGTTAAGCAACGTCGCACCTGGCCAGGACTTAGATGGGAATACTAGATGATGTAAGCTTGGATGTGTGTGGTGTAGTGGATAATAACTCGGAATTGTTAATCTGAGAGCCGAGTTTCTATTCCAGTCTGGTTCGGTATATTCACTTACGCGCAAATACTCTTGGGAAAGTTATGAATCTATGGGTTAATTAGTAAGACTTATATCACTAAACCCTTATTATCTCCAAAAATAAAATAAAATTGTATACAAAAAATATTTAGATTTCGACATTAAATAACACAGGTTGATATGCCGCTAAACAAAAGCAACCAACCAACCTAAAAATAAGGAAGAGAATGAAGAGTGGGGAGGGGAAGAACTTCAAGTAAAACAACAAAAAAAGTTACTTACACTATTTACATCGCTCGGACTATTGTTCTCATCATTATCGCCCAGTGGATAAAACCTTTGGTTGAAGTAATCCAAAAAAAATCACTTAACCTAAAGAGCTGTGAATTCAATTACTGCTTGCAACAGAGGGAAAACAATTTGAAGGGTTAAGTTACTAAAGGAAATCAAGTGAAACTGAGATATCTAAAAAGAAAAAAAAGACATAACACGTGGAATTAGAACAATATACCTCCGTCGACTAAATAAAGGGTTCGATTCGAAATTCCAAGAAGATCGAAGCGTACACCTGCCGAAATATCTTGAATATGGCAGTAAAGATGAGGTCAACAGTACGAGCGATTTATATAGCGTAAATAGTTACAATACCTCATTTCAGAAATATAGACAGATAAAAAGTTACATCGGAATATTTGGAATTAACATTGTTAAATGCTTCTTTTCCAGACCAACATATTAATCTAATTTGTAATACACACATTTTGGTAACCTCTGACCATCTGACCATAGTCGGTCATTTTTGGGACGTTGTACCGAACACCGTATTCATTCTACGACGGTAGAATATTCTCATTTCGCTTTACAATTTAAGGAGATAATTATATCCTTTTAAATTCACCAACGTTATTTTGTGTACTGTTCGAAGCTTGCACAATTGAATTGTCCAAGTGACACATTGCCTAAAGTTTAAAACATACTGAGTTTCCATTGAATTTGTGAATTCTAGGTAATGCTGGTTCATTGAAGGAAACAGACAAACGACACAAACGTGAATATACATGCTTTTTAACTAATACGAAATTTCTTCTGATCATGCAAAACGGAAGGAAAACAAACAACAACCGTAGATTAAATAAAAGGTTCGATCAAAATTCCGAGTAGATTATTGAGTAGAAATGCAGCCAACTGAAGAAGGCCGGAGGGTACAACGGCTGAAACGTTGCGAGTCTAACAACCAAGATTCGCATGCTGATCTGGGTAGTAAAACATTTGAAACGTAAAATATCTTGAGCAGAAAAGAAGTTGAGGATCTCTTCCTGCTAGAATAAGAAATATTCAGAAGAAAAGAAGAAAATTATTCCCGGAATTTGAGGAAGAGAAGAAACCGAATCCAAGTAACAAGAAAAAAATCAAATGAAGGATATTGACCGATATTTACAAAGATAATTTCGTTTCGTACAAAGCAGCATATTATTATGGAGCTCCAAGCAACGTGCGAATTGCCCGTAACGCACTGCAGGGTAAGGACTAAAAGAGAAGAAAACAATTATGTTTATAGATTTAAAGAAAGACACTCAAATCCAAAAACAGAAGTGGTACTGTTTTTACCGAAAGTGAGAAAGAAATCTGGAAAACGAATCATAGCAAAGAAAGATAGAAGTAAGATAAAAGACGAATCTCCGAGAAAAAAATAATGAAATAAGGTTAAACATTGGATATTTAGAAGAAAGTTGAGAACGAGTCAAAATGAGAGGAGAAGAAAGAAAATTCGAAAGATTTAGGGAAAGAAAGAAAGAAAGTAATTAAGAAAGAAAGAAAGAAAGAAAGAAAGAAAGAAAAGAAAGAAACAAAGAAAAAAACAAAGAAAGAGGACATATTGTAGAGATGAGGCTAACATTGATAACAGGTAGGAGAGTGGTATGTCAAGGCATAGGACAAAGAAAGTAAGATATTGAATAGACGATCGCAGAGTGGCGAGAAAGAGGAAGAGGCAGAAAGCAAGGAGTTTGAATAGAAGATTATATAGCGAGAAAGAGGAAAAGGCAGAAAGCAAGGAGTTTGAATAGAAGATCATAGAGTAGCGAGAAAGAGGAAGAGGCTGAAAGCAAGGAGTTTGAATAGAAGATTATATAGCGAGAAAGAGGAAAAGGCAGAAAGCAAGGAGTTTGAATAGAAGATCATAGAGTAGCGAGAAAGAGGAAGAGGCTGAAAGCAAGGAGTTTGATTAGAAGATCATAGAGTACCGAGTATGAGAAAGAGGCAGAAAGCAAGGAGTTTGAATAGAAGATCATAGAGTAGCGAGAAAGAGGAAGAGGCAGAAAGCAAGGAGTTTGAATAGAAGATCATAGAGTAGCGAGAAAGAGGAAAAGGTAGAAAGCAAGGAGTTTGAATAGAAGATCATAGAGTAGCGAGAAAGAGGAAGAGGCAGAAAGCAAGGAGTTTGAATAGACGATCGCAGAGTAGTGAGTATAAGGAAGAGTAGCGAGAAAGAGGAAGAGTCAGAAAGCAAGGAGTTTGAATAGAAGATCATAGAGTACCGAGTATGAGGAAGAGGCAGAAAGCAAGGAGTTTGAATAGAAGATCATAGAGTAGCGAGAAAGAGGAAGAGGCAGAAAGCAAGGAGTTTGAATAGAAGATCATAGAGTAGCGAGAAAGAGGAAAAGGTAGAAAGCAAGGAGTTTGAATAGAAGATCATAGAGTAGCAACAAAGAGGAAGAGGCAGAAAGCAAGGAGTTTGAATAGAAGATCATAGAGTAGCGAGAAAGAGGAAAAGGCAGAAAGCAAGGAGTTTGAATAGAAGATCATAGAGTAGTGAGAAAGAGGAAAAGGCAGAAAGCAAGGAGTTTGAATAGAAGATCATAGAGTAGCGAGAAAGAGGAAGAGGCAGAAAGCAAGGAGTTTGAATAGAAGATCATAGAGTAGCGAGTATGAGGAAGAGGCTGAAAGCAAGGTTTGAATAGACGATCGCAGAGTAGTGAGTATAAGGAAGAGACAGAAAGCAAGGAGTTTGAATAGAAAATCATAGAGTAGCGAGAAAGAGGAAGAGGCAGAAAGCAAGGAGTGAATAGAAGATCATAGAGTAGCGAGTATGAGGAAGAGGCAGAAAGCAAGGAGTTTGAATAGAAGATCATAGAGTAGCGAGAAAGAGGAAAAGGCAGAAAGCAAGGAGTTTGAATAGAAGATCATAGAGTAGCGAGTATGAGGAATAGACAGAAAGCAAGGAGTTTGAATAGACGATCGCAGAGTAGCGAGTATAAGGAAGAGACAGAAAGCAAGGAGTTTGTATAGAAAATCATAGAGTAGCGAGAAAAAGGAAGAGACAGAAAGCAAGGAGTTTGATTAGACGATCACATAATGAGTAAAGAACAAAGAGGAGGAGAAAGGAAATGTAAGAAAGTTTTAACAGGCGATCGCAGAAAGAGTAAGGGGGTGCCAGAAATCAAGAAAGAGTTTGAATAGATGATCGTAGAAATAGTAACGTCGAAAGAGAGAACAAAATAATTATGAAAGAGGTTGAATAGACGGTCATAAATGAGTAACAAAGAAAGTGGAGGAAACAGATAAAATAAGAAAGAGAAAATGAGATCTAACAGGAGGTATGCGACGAAGAGAAAAGCAACATGGCGCTGTTCAATTGATTACCTAAAAGGGTTCGAATAAAGGCCAATGAGATGTTATATTGCAGTAATCATATAACGAATATGTTGTGTATTACGGATGCAATCTTTCAAATCCTATTAGTGGAGGCGCCATCTTGATTTTACACGGCAGTCAGACTGAAAAGAAAAAGTCGTGTGTTCATTTGCATTATCACCAAAGGCAACATCACTGCCGACGTTTGCAAATTGATCGGCTTTTAAAAAGATCAAAAACATATGTGTACTTCGTGCACATGTGCGTGGGACTGAATGTATAAGTCAAGGTATCTTTATATAGGACGAAAAAGAAAGAAAAAGGAGATATGTAGACTGACAGAAATGGCGCGAAACTAAGGTGACGAAATCGAGGAGAAAACTTTAATGGGGTAAACAGATATTTATTAAGCACAGTAAAGTGAACTACAAGAAGAGTAGTTAAAATTGGAGAATAAATACCGCGTTACGCCAGTCTTTTAGGCAGAAAGAATGTCTTGAGCATCAACACACGAAATGGAACTGTCATACTAAGACTTGTTTTGCTTTAATTATATACTAGATTATTCACACACGCATAGGCGTGGTATGATCAAATTATTCCAGAACGACAACCTCGATGCGGCTAGTTCTCGTTTATGCTGGTCATCGCATTCCACGTTGGAGATTGCCGAAGGTTAGTCTCAAAGTTTAGAGATTCAATTCAGTAGAACGAGAAAGCGGAAGACTGAGTATCACAAGATCCTGAAAATTCACGGTAGCCATTCCTAGGTGACATCAGCAAGAGGAAACGAAGTCATCTTTGAATCCGAACAAGTCACTCGATCCAGAATTTAACCATCGTGCTCATACCTCAATACAGGCGATAGAATTGATTCCGAGGCTTTCTTGGAAGAAGTAGGATGGGATAATATGTCAGCCGTTTACTCGCGAACACCAGAATCATCACGGACAAGGTTTTCCGCACAATAGTTCATCCAGAGTAATGCGTATGGCCAGTTGTACTTCTTGTCCATCTTCCAGTCAGAATCGAATATCTCATCAGGATGCTTGAAATTGTACAATAAGCGGTTCGAAATAATCATAAAGTTCTCTCCGGTTTTGTTGTACATGATCTACGGCTTCTTCCTTATATATATATATATTATAAGCTTCGTGTTCACGTTTCTATAGGGACGAGACTTTCGTTTTCCTTCTTATATTGTGCGTGACCTCATGTTATAGGGTATATAGCTGATGTCATCGTGCACCACATATCTGAAAGTGGACTCCCATACCTTCAGCTATTTAACGATGACCCTCGGTTGATGATATCCTACACTTCCTGGACGAATTCTATCTGATAAAATGTTTTCTTCACTTGACCATGAATGTCCGACAGAGAAATCTTAGCTCGTTTCTAAACTGGAACACGAAGGATTTGGTTACATTCAAAATTTGATTGACCGCTAGTACCAAGAACGTGAAGTGTTTTTTTGTTTATTTGCAGTGTCATATTGAAAGCTGTCATATTTTCTAGCTATGTTTGAAAGAAAAATGGAAATGCTAAATATTTGGCAGATACAGCGTAAGTTTACATAATAGTTTCCCATTTATGGCCCGAGAACAAGCGCAGGATCAGCATTTATATAACATGAATGGTTCTCAGTTTCGCCCTTTTCCCGCAATCTGACCAAATTGCAAAAACATCAAATTGCTTTGAGGGAATTGCCTTGTATCTACGAATTGTATGTAAAATTGCAGAGATTGTGAACAAATTGCAATCAGTTTTTTTTACCCAGTGATTCTCTAGAAATCAATGAAGAAAATAATGTGTCTTTTTCTCTTCCACGTTATTTTTTCTCTCTTTTTCTCTTTCTCTTTATTTCTCTCTCTCTCTCTCTCTCTCTGTGCTTTTCTTACTCTCTTTGTAACTCTCTCTCTCTCTCTCTTTCAATGTTTGTCTTTTTTATCTCTTTCTTTCTCTGTCATTTTTATCTTTCTCTGCAACTCTTTCTATATCGCCTTCTCCCACTTGATCTACTTATCTCTACCTCTGTCTCTTTCTCTTCCTCTTTCTGTTTTTCTGTCTCTATTTCTATCCCTGTTACATATACATACATTCATATATATATATATATATATATATATATATATATATATATATATATATATACAAGTCTTTTTCTTTCTGTCTTTTTTATCGCTTTTGTGACTGTCTTTTTTTCTATCTTTCTCTCTTTCTCTTCCGATATATCCTCTCCCTCTTCCTATATCTCTATCCATCTCTCTTTTTCTCTCTCTCTTTTTCTGTCTCTCTTTCTATCTGTTCTTCTCCTTTCCTATATATTATATATATATATATATATATATATATATATATATATATATATATAATTTCGCTGGACGTATGAGTGACGACAGAATACCTAAGGTCCTCATGTATAGCCAGTTTGACAGTGGACAAAAAAAAGTTGGACGGCCGTGGCTCAAATGTAAAGACTAGCTAAAGAGTAACCTCTCAGCTGTCAACGCACCCCATACTAACTTCGATCGAGTTGCCCTAGATAGAAATAACTGGAGATATTTCTGCCAGAATTAAATCAGAGATTTTGAAATTAGCCGTATTGACCGGCTAAGAGATGAAAGACAACGCCAGTCTCGGGACATAGTAAAAGGCAAATATTCCTGTTACTTTGTCCTGAGATCCTTGCTGTTTCATAATATGTGAACTTGCATGCAGAAGAGTCACATACGATACAAACATAATTACTGAATGAGGTTATCGGATCCCCATGAGTCGAAATCATATAAAACTTATATAAAGATGCTATACAAATGTTCTTTTAATTCTTCCATCCCAACTACCAAGAAAAAGTTACTTAAACTAACACTTAATTTTTACTTCTGCTCGTTTACTTTGATTTTGCATTGAAGATTGCTCACGAGGTGTAACCAAAAATATCCGTACTACAATACATTTCAGTATTTCTTAACTTTGTTTTTATTCCAAAATTGGCCATTTTATTTATTACTTAGAGTGTGGGAGAAAACTCAATATTATGTTTAATTTTAAGTAATTGTGTAAATGTGTCTAAAAAATCAGTTGATGGAAAATGACCTGTGAATGATTGAACGTGTCAAATTCTCTATTATCGAGGAGAACAGTTGAGGTTGATAGTGATTAAATTGTAAGTAATTGTAAAGAATGAAAGTAATATGAAGCAGGAGATAGTCAACATCCTGAAAATAGCCAAACAAAGTCTTAACCATCTTTGCGTATCAGCTTAGGACCAAGAATTTGCTCTATGTTTTCTACATATATTAAACGAAAAAGGTTCTCTTGCTCTGTTCATAAATATTTCCTCAAAAGAAATTTCTTTTTCTTTTTTTTTCATATATGAATTCATCCGAAAATGCGCATGTCAGCTATATGGCATTTGTTATTGACTAAATATTTCTCTGAGTAAACTATTAACTCAAGGTAAAAAAAAACTAATCGATGCAAATTACATATTTTATTTCCAAAAGTTCGTGTACCACCTTAAAGAGGACTTTTCCTCTTTTATATGTTGTGTTCCTTCATGTGGTGTCTGATCTTGATTCTCCACTACTTCCTGGATTTTTTTCTCTCTTAACAATATCTACTTTTATTTTTCTTTTCTATGTTTGTTTCATTTGCGTTTTTTTGCTTTATTTCTTTTTAGTATGTTTCTTTTTTCCTTTGTTTCTTGTTTTCTTTGTTTCTTTTTTCTTTGTTTTCTTTCCATGTTTTTTTTTTTTTTTTTTCATGTTTTTTTCTTTGCTTTGTTTTTTCCATCAATTTTCCAATCTCGTGAGATAGGTTACTCGTTTTTTCCTTCTGTCACTTTTCTTTTCAACATGTCCCGTAAGTGTCAAAATCTCCGATCCCTCTGTTCTCATTGTTTGTCAAAAAATGTCTCTAACTAATTCTTAACACAAGTGTCTTTTTTTGTTTCCATTTTTCCTTAAAACATCTTCGTTGCTCAGATGTTCAATCCCTGGTAATTTAAACACCCTTATATAGAACCACATCTCTATTGCCTTAACTATAATGTCAATCTGAATTTCGGATATAAGAGGACTGGTATTACATAGGTTACGTTTTCCTATTTCTTAATACTTTATATTTTGGGAGGCATCTTTAGCTAGTCCGATATGACTTCAGATTTCAGTGTCACATTTTCTGGCATATATTAAAACACTTCAAAGATAGTTAAATATCTGTGTCCGTTTGATTTTGACATATCCAATTTGTTGCTCACATCTTAGGCTGGTCCGCTTGCTGACAATCATTACTTTAAAATAACTTTTGCAAAAACTTGATATAAAAACATGTTAACTTTAATCGTCTTCTAGTCATAACAGAATTACTAATAACTGAAATCCTCAGTACATTTATTTGTATATAGCAAAGAGCGATAAACATGGCTTGGCCTTATATACTCGTGTGTGTGTGTGTTAGCATCTTTTCTTTCCCTGGCAATAATGTTTTAAACACAATAAACAATGTGGTTCCATTCTCTGCTGGAATTCATGTCCTGTCGCATGAGATTTATTGACAGTAATCTTAAAACTTGAGGATGTCTGCAAAACCACTTAACAACACAGAATTTTGCGAGAATGAATATAAATGTCACAAATCAGAAGCGAACAATGGCAGGATCTCTGAGATGATCTGTCAAATTACCTACAGCGTTGATTTGTTATAAATATCCCATTCAGATGTTTGCATCTATATGTCTACATGTATATATTCATAATTCTCTTTATAATCAATTCACCTTAAGCAAGGTAGCATCATCACTAAGACGCAAGGGGCTACTGGGAATGAATGAGAATTAGTTTAGAAGGAAACAGAAGCCCAACCATACTTAAACAGGAACAAAAACATAAACATCTACTCCTATTTAAGAGACCAGGAAGGAGTGTAAAACGTCGAAAGGTGAACTTGTTTAATCCTACTGAAGTGAAACAAACAATCCCCACGACACACTCAAACATATAGAGAGTCGATAGGATATATATATATATATATATATATATATATATATATATATATATATATATATATATATATATATATATATACATAAATATAAATATATATATATATATATATATATATATATATTTATATATATACATATATATATAAATACATCGATAAGTGCCACTAATGTGTACATTAAAAGATACGCATCAATCGAATATAATAACTGATAGAAAATTATGTAATTTGTATCTCGAATTTTAGTCTCATTCACAATTAATTTCTGTTTTACGTAATTTTTAATTAAAATATAGGTACATATAGAGATGCAATAAACTGCTATGAATTAATGTTTATTAATCTGATATTTTAAGAAAACTCATTTATAGTGGTTTTTCGCATGTATTCTTCTGTTATTCATATAATTGGTGGTACGGAGAAATTGCTCCTTCAAATGTTCCAAACATATCATAATCAATAGTATTTTAACCTGAAAATGTTATTTATAATATTCCCATAGTACATCCATGCATGTTTTATATTTCGATATTTTATAATAAATATAAATTTCTGTATGATAAAATTGTCCATGTTGTTTTAACAAAAATCAGAAATTTTCTTTTAAGACTTCCAAAATAAACATGAAAAAATTAAAATATTCCAAAACTTTTTAATAGAGACAAATATTCATATATTTAATTTTGTTATCGGCTTATATTATAAAAATTATCTATATATAACCATCCATTTTTAACACTAATATAATTACTTAGATAATGTAGTACTTGACGAACAAAATACCCATTTTTCATTTTTAAATTTTAGAAAAATTTTAATTAATCGGTAATTGTAAAAAAATCAGTTTTCAATTATTATGGTTAAACTGAAGAATGTTTACCGCACTAACTGAGTATTATATATACACTAATCGAATTTGGGTATATATAAATCTTAACGCACTAATCGAAAACGCATTAATCGAATACACCTTAATCGAGGAATTCCAGTATATATGAGATGAATATATATGGAACTACCCAATCCTCACTTTCAAGTCTTGAATTCAAGCTTGTTTACAGGACATTGCTGGGATGATTTACAATGCAGCCTTTTTTCCCACAGACACAAATTTCGCAAGCCTCTTGCTACTACATTGCCATTTCCATGGCAACTGTTCGAAGGAGTTCCATCATTTAGTGTTACCAATTCAGGAGTTTTACAACTAAGACCCATCATCTTACTTCTTCATTACCTCTATATTTCATTGGCACGAAGTACAGTAGGATCTGAAAATCTACCAAACAGCAATGAAAACAGTAGAAAAAATAATACAGAGCACATGTACTGGATTCAGTTAATGTGTCTATAAACTTGCAAGCGGTTTTTCTTCCAAACTGTATGAGCTCGTTTCAGAGAATTATATTATCAATGGGTGACAATACTTTCGGACCAACCTGGATGTTCCACTCAACCGCTTGGATGCTTCAATGAACACTGCATATTTAACCTCTTCAGGTGTAGGATCAATCGTTATCTATCCTACATATCCTCTTAATCTTCACATTCTACTTCTTCCTCTTATATCACACACTCCAAGTAACCCATTACTGTGAGGGACTAATAACCTTTATAGAGGGTCAACATTAGTAAAAAAAAAAAAGGAAAGAAGGTAGGGGAAATCGGTGGGGGGTATTGACAGTGCTCAAAGGCTTACTATAAAATTTAAATAGGGGATACAAATGTAGATAAAGCCAGCGTGTCTTCTCTCCGATAACAGGCATCCTCATCCACTCTGTACTTTCAGATATGAAGCCTCTTTGTGGAGTCTACCATTGGGTGTACAGAGTTAGAATAAAATGGTGATCTAAAGACGATAAATAAACACCGGTTTAAATGTATAAAATGATTCATTTATTCAGTTAGTTAGAAGTAAAATTAACCCTTTCCCAGTGCCTTATCTTTTATAAAGTTAACTGAACGTCCAGTTAACTTCACAGGACGGATAACTTTTAAGGACAAAAAATAAAGGATTTGATACGATCAGTAATCTATGGTGTCGGCTCTTCAGTGAATAGTAGTTGTCAATGTAACTTCAATTCAGCTGGATATTTTCAGTTATCTCATCATCATCGTCATTATCATCAGTCTCATAACCAGATGTGCTCATAATGTCGCTGCTGGTCACCTGATTAGTACCCAACACCACCACATATCTAAGTTGAACGACATTGATTCTATCGGTGAAACTCATCGGTTCTGGCAGTTCAGTTCATTGTCACCACACTAGCAAGTTAACTGGTTTCCCAACAGTCTTTTTCATGATGGGAATGGCTAAACTTCCAGCAGAATTAAAGACATGACTTGTCACCCGGAGGTGGAACCATCGATGGCCATCTAACTCAATAGAGTACAATGGCTTCACAGATATGTATGCAGAAATATCTGGTTGTCTCAAATCTACATCTGATTATTTTGTCTATCAGATTGAGATAACCAAGTTGCGCATCGATAGGCCGCAACTGTGGGAAAGTTAGAATCAAAGGGTTTTATTTTCAGCACCTTTTATGAGTTTGGGTGAACTGGGGTTCCTATTTCTTTTCCGATATTGATCACATCATACTTCACAAATTTGTTTGCTTGCTCTTTTTGTTCGTTGCTATTTGACAATTTTATTGACAATTCCTTCTCGCTATCACCCAAGCATCATCTAAACATACGTTTTTCAGTCAAGAAAAGAATTCTTGCCGTTCAACATTTTCAAAAATTCCGTTTTTTTTCTTCGTGGGTGAAATTTAAAATTAAGAAAATTGTTTATTCATCACTGTTGAAGAAACGGGACTTCTGTATCCAACGTGAGGAAAAATCTGATGTCTACGGATATTTTGTGTTACTTTGTGTTTCCTTTCAGACCAATGTTAATTTTTCCGGTTGTAAAAAGATATGTGTATATAATCTAAAGTCAGTCAAGACTGTTTTCCTTCCACTGGGTTTTGGCTAGTTAGATTTGGAATCGCCTCTAACAAAAGTATATTAAGAGATATCTCCCCGTTTGACGAAAAAGATACCTGTCTACCTCACTGATCTCAGTCAAGATCATAGCCCGCAGCCTACATCGCAGTTAACTCTGAACTTCATAGTCTATTCTATGGCTGCATAACATATGATTCACGGTTTTAAATTCAGTGTTGGGTTTGTCCTAGGTTGGTTGCCAGCCGAAACCAGTGAGTCTAGTCATCTGTGCTAGTTAGCCCATATATGGTGTGACAAGACAGTGATTCATATTTTTCCCATGGTTATTTTTTCAGTCGTGTAGTTACCAAACTTGATAGGGTCTCAAATTCGATAAAGAAAGGAAGGAAAAGAATTAGAACCAGTTTTGCAGTTTATCCAAATCTTTACCGTTTATGAACTAATTCTGTATTTTGCAAAATTTAATCTTAACTCTAATGTAAAATACGAAAAATATTATTTTATCGTTTGACTTTTCGATTTTGGTAGTTTTACTTATACTTAGCTCTTTCAGGATTTCAAACATTTAAGTTCTTAAAGTATTTCTCTTACTACTGAATGTTAATAGTAGGTTTTAATTTTTAAATTCAAACTAATCAACGTTTCATAGCTGTTTTTCTTTCTTCGTACTTATGTTTGAAACCTAAATATGAGTTTATTCGTTTATTCTGGAGACTTTCTTAGATCATGATATTCGGTAATATTAACGGTATTTTTTCTCATCTATGGTTTTTGTTGAGTCCATTCGATTGACTGAATTCGCAACAAACGTTTGATTTATTGTGCTGTGATTAAATACATTCATAAATTCTAGGGAACGAGACAATACTTAGCACCAGGAACTAGCGTCTATTTCGACCAAACAAAGGAACCTTTTCGGTGCAGTTTAAGAGACTTAAACCTGCCATGTCTCTTTATAATAAGTGGGTTCAAATCCATGTTCCATCAATAAATACGCATTGACTTTGACGAGAATTCATGCATGATAAACCTTCTTTGAGCCTTAATTCTAGCTTACATAATCCTATTACTGAAGGTTTCATGCTTTAACCGATTGATTGATACAATAAGATTGGCAGATAAGAACGAGGGTAATATTGGAACGCCGCTCTGTTAATGACGGTCATCAACAGACGAAGCTGAAGTTTACACTCCAAAATTCGTGTTTCTTTCAAATCCAGATCGACATCATAATTACCTTGAATAATTCTTGGTGACATTATCCTCTGTACACACAAAATGTTGATACTTTCTTCTTTTATTTTATAGTTTCGTTAAATGATTCACAATAGATTCGTTAAGTAATTCACAATATGCAAAAATGCTGCAAGTCTTATATAAAATTGTACATCAGGAAATCAGTCAGAATCTACTTTGTATAAATGTTATAGCATTTGTATATTTCTTTTTAATAAATGGAAATGCGCAGAGACTGGTGTTCAGGATTAATCTGATACAACAGGATTCCTACACACTGCTTGATCTATGGAGGGAAAGATTATCAGAACTATGCCAAGATGTGAACCGACTTTATTAGGTTCCTAAAAATAATTGTCTTCCATATTATCAATTCTAAAGAATCTTTTTTTTTTCGTCCTTGAACTGCATACGACATGTTATTTTAATTACTTGCGATTTTTATGTAACTGTTCTCTTAAAATGAATTGGTTTGTAAAGATTTTAAAGAAGTAGAGATTTAAATATTATTCAAGGGGAATGGACAAAATTTTTACGATCTAAATACTACGAAATAGTTATATATTCATTAACAAATATTAGACATGACACATACACACACTCTCTCTTACTCACACTCTCTCACGTACACTCACTCACGTACACACAAAGTGAGACTGAAGAGTTCTCGTACCGACCAAGAGAATCATCTCTTGGCTTCAAAAATTTTCAGCACACATTTGTATATATACAGTTAGCGATGGATAAATTGTCTAAATTACACAAAAATGAAATAAAAATTGACATCTCATTTTAACAGATATATTTGCTAAAATTACATAAAAATATCTAAAAATACTTAGTAAATTTATTTAATAAAATCGCCATTGGCTTCAACCATGACCTCCAGATGGCTTCGGAATTTCCTGCAACTCTTATGGCCGGTTTCCTTGTTTATGTTAGTGAATGCTGCCATAATACTTGTTTTCAATTTATCTTGGGTGTTACAAACAGTTTTGTTGGTCTCTCGCTAAACTGCTGCCCACACAAGAGAGTTGCAGTCTGGGGAGTTGTTGGCCAGATATTAGGGGTGATGTGGTTGCAGAAATTGAATGCCATGCCTGCTTGTGTGACATGCTGTAGAGTCCTGTTGCCATACATAGGGTTTTCTATCAGCCCCCACCCCACACTTGGCCAAGGGCAGCACTACCTCCTCAAGTCACTTGATGTAGGCCTCTGTGTTGAATCTGAGGCCATTTGGGAATAATGGAGGCATAACGTCGCCTACACTAATGATCACTCCAAACACCATGATGTTGACTGGATATATCATCCAACTTTTTCTGAATCCTTTGCACTTTCCGCAGATTGACACCCGAAACACCCTGAAATTGGAGCTTCCGGCGCAAATGCCAAGCAATACAGCATGCCGTTCCCAAATTTCTAGTGGGGTGATTTGCATCATGGTGCTCTTTTTCTCACAGACAGTGACCCTACCATACTGTTCAGTCGACAAAATAAAAACACAACGCGCATGCGTGAAATTAAAAAGTAGTGAACTCCCTCGCTGATTTCGATCTCTGAGGATTTGATTCTAGAAGTGAAGGTTTCAGCGAAAACATCCACACTTTTCGGAAGACAAATGATAATGGTAATATTAGCAGTTTCTTGATAAGGAAACATTCGGTATTTATTGCTCGAGCTGCATGCGATACTCTTGGTTGAAATTTATAAAATCTTTCACTTAAAACAGGTTTTCAGTAGCTGATAATACTATCTCCAGTAGTGATGGGAATTTCCTTCCTAAATTTTATTTGGAGTAGTGGGAAACATCAACATCTTGATAATGTCATTATTTTCTCTTCGAGTTACATGTTATATCTATTTTTTCTGTTTTGAAATTCTTCAAGTGATGGGGTTTCTGTCAACTGGCATAGTTATTTTTGTGATTATATAGCGCCAATGGTCGAAGAAAAATGTTTTTCGCCAATATCCATAGGCCTCACTCGCCCAAAGTCGTTTTTTTACCATTAATCTTTGAAAATGTTTGCATGATGCACATTATGTCAAGAAATATCGAAACATCTCAAATCTGGCTTGAACTCAGAGTTTTTCTTCTCCTAAAGTGGTTGTCAACCAAAGCCTTAGAGACCAGTCTGCTCTATTTAAGCCATAGCAAGAAGAAGGTGCATTCGCATATTTTTCAAAGTCATTAGTCCACAGTGAACCAAGCAAAAAAAACCGGAATTTGAATTCAACTCGTCAATTTCATTCTTGATAATTTATACAATCTGTTTATGTATAATTATTAATTCTAATCTTTTTTACCAACCTTACATAACAATTCATCAGAATTTAAAAATTGAAATAAAAATACAAGGAAATTGAAATAAAAATGCAGGTGAAAAACATTTAAATATTGATAATTTATATTGTACAATATGTTGTTCATCGTAGTGGTTTTTGCAGAATGGAGATTACATTTAGACATGGAAAATCATTTTTCGAATTTAAACCAATCATGGGAAAACTGCTTCCGGTTTGGTCTTTGTGAATGGTACACTTAATTTCATGAGGAAAATAACATTTCTTTAAATTTTTGTTTCGTCCTCACTTGTTCACTCACACACTCTCTCGTGCATAATCATTGTTTATGTATGTGGTTAAATACAATGTTTCTTGAATTTTATAAAATTTGGGGAAAGTAACGTTGATGGCGTTTTAAAGCCTTTTCACTAAGGAAGATCATACGTGTAAAGACTTTTTGCTTTTGAAACAAGAAACGTTCAACCGAATTTTTCTCAAATAAATAAATCATACGCAGCGACATGTGTTAATCACACTGTCATCATCGATAATATTAGACTAAGACTTCAGTTTTTTTTTTAATTATAAAAAAATCTTTTCTAAGAAAGTAAAACTTTCCTACCATTTCTAAGGTATATATTTCCTCATATGGTCTCTTGAAGTAAAAACAAATTCTGAGCTACCTATTATAAAAAATTACCTTGAATTTTTTTGTTGAGTCTTAAAAGGCTAACACATATATAGAAAACATGTAGTTTATTCAGGAGAATAATATAGTACAAGGTTGAGAACAATGACTAATGTAATAAACAGTTAATCGTTAACTCCTCGGTATTTACTCGACACCTCCCCCACAAAGCGGGATGTGGCACAAGGCCGATATTTTAAGTGGGGCGTTCCGAGCCCATAGGCTCGGTCAAAAATTGTCCATAGACCCTGTATACAAGGGATTGGGCAGATAAGCACATCCCTAGAGGAGACTCTACCCTTCGGCATAGCCTAGTTTCGGTTCCCCTCCACCCAGAGGCAGAAATTCGACAAGCAGAGTTAACTTTTAATCGTTAACTCCTCTCCTTCAGTAAGAGAGCGTGCTGTTTAGTCCTAGACCTGTCCATCTTGTGAGGGAGGGGAGTTTCATCTTCTCCACAACATCCCCCTTTAAGAATTGGCTACTTCCTCTGGAAGTCGTACTTTTTACTTTTCGAGTATATCACTATAGTTCCTATAAATTCTCTTTTCCTTTTACTCGAACTTTTCTCCTCAGGGGCTACTAAGTGCATCGGTAAGTCGAATAAACTTCATCGGTTCGTTCTTCTGGTTATCTATATCCTCCGAGTACCTTTTCTCCATCTTGTTGTGTTGTCGCTTAATCGTCTTTTTCGGGTTTTTAATTACATACAGTAATCCGTCGGTGCGTTTACCAGTGACACCAGCCTTTCAAAATTTCAGAATTTCTTTCCCGTTTCTATACTCTTTGAAAAATGTTTTTTCTTCTGGTATATTGAATTTTGGATCTGTTTTTCCTTTATTGCTTTTTCTTTCTTTTTGGAAACAGTTTATCAAACACAGATCTTATTTTTCTTACAAACATTAACTATGCAGGTGACAACTCCGAATTAGTACTTGGGTTTAGTTGTACCCCTAAAGATTGTAGGATATCGTCAACTATTCCGGTTCCGTCTGAGGTTTTTTTGAATGCTCGATTGAAAGTGTCTACAAATCTTTTTGCCTGCCCATTTGATCGCTGGGGATATGGTGCGGTGGCGATCTGTATAATCGAAAGTATTTACAAAAGTCTTTGAAGTCTTTTTTCCGTAAATTATGTACCATTGTCCGACACAGTCATATCAGGGATACCGCATCTGGCAAAGTGTTCATGCGAAATTTAATTCTACCAATGCGCATGGGGTTTTTACATTTCATCACTTTATTTTTTTTTAATTTCCTCAAACGCACTCCAACATACAGTACTCTAGTTCTATTTAGAATAATTTTTAAATATTTTTAAAGGAGCACTTAACACGTGCATATTTCGTATTAAATTATCGTAGTAATTTTATAGACCCAAGAATGCATGTTGTGCCTATACATTTGTTGAGGGAGGCATGTTCTTTATCGCACTTAACATCGATAGGTCTGGTTTTCCTCTATCCGAATCTATAACCTGTCCCAAATTCTTAATTTTAGATGAAAAAAATTTACATTTATCCAAACTAAGTTTCAAGCAATATTCTTTAACAATTTCGGCATGTTGTCCTCGGCTTTCACTCTTAATTAAGATGTCAAGGTAGGCTATT
The DNA here is from genome assembly GCA_903632075.3 of Acanthosepion pharaonis. NCBI lineage: Eukaryota > Metazoa > Mollusca > Cephalopoda > Sepiida > Sepiidae > Acanthosepion > Acanthosepion pharaonis. The sequence continues at coordinate 1,201,714 of CAHIKZ030000762.1, forward strand.
GCGAAGTCAAAGTCATTCAATATCGTATCCATTATTTGCTGGAAAATGCCTGGTTTGACATTTATCCCGAATAGCAATCTGTTGAATTTATACAGACCCTTATGCGTATTTATAGTTAAATACTTCACACATTTTTCGTCAATAACAATCTGGAGGTACGCTTCTTTATAATTGAATCCCGAGAAAAAGCATTTGCATTGCTTGGTCTTTTTCTTTTCCAATACTAACAATTTTTTTCAAACCGTTCGTTTTGTTTTTCAGAGCGTTCTTAATCCAAATGCCGTTTTTCATGCTGGATTTACATGTATTCCACCATTGCTTCTTTTAAATTCTCCACGTTTAATTTACTGAACAAATAAAGTTCTTACATGTTCTTAACACATCAATCTGTTATGCAGGCTTGGACTTAATCCGAGATTGAGTCGTCGCCAACAATTTCTTGTTGTATGACTGTAAACTTTTTAAACCCGAATCCTCGGTCAATGTTGGTATTGCACTGGAAATTTTTACACTTGAAAATGTTTGTTGCCAAATGTGAGTCACTCGCTGGAAATTTTAACTTTCGAATCCCTTGTCGTCGATTGTTATGTAGTAAATAGGACAGACTGAAATCCACATAGAAAATATGCAGTAGTTTATTCCGGAGAATAATATAGTACACAGTTGAAATAATAGACTAATGTAATAAAATCGGGATGTGGCACCAGGCCGGGTTTTAACGTGGGGCCTTCCGAGCGCGTACGCACGAACAAAAATTGTCCATAGACCATGCATACATGGGATCGGGTGGCTGTTTACCTCCCCAGACGATACTCTGCCCGTAGGCATAGCCTCGTCTGAGTTCCTTTCCGCCCGAAGGCAGAGAGCCAAGAAACTGAGTAACAATTAATCATTGACTATTCGGTATTACCCGAGACCTCCCCACAAAGCGGGATGTGGCACAAGGCAGGTTTGTCACGTAGGATGTTCCGAAGATTGTCCGTAGACCCCGTATACATGGGGTCGAGTATCTGTCTACTTCCCAAACGAGACTCTTCCCTTCGGCATAGCCTCATATGTGTTCCTTTCCGCCCAAAGGCAGAGAGCCGACAAGCAGAATAACGATTAATCATTAACTCCTCTCCCTCAATAGGAGAGGATGCTGTTTAAATAGTCATAGACAAGTCCAGCGTACGGTGGGGGCGGGGTCAGCTACTCCACAACACTTTTTAGTATTGCGACCCGCCTTATGATGAGCCATATATTATGTGACCCACTGCATGAAAAACGTTGCCCATGCCTGATTTAAACTTATTCATTATGCGTTGACAAACTAGTCTTTAAAAATAAGCCGTTGTTGCTTATTTGATTAAGTTAGCAATTTTTTGTATGATAAAATTACAAAGTTAATCAAATAAAATAATTATATGCTCTGAAAACTGTAACCATCATAGCAGTGTAAGGATTGGTAAGCCATTTTTAAAAGAAATTTTGAAAATAAATAAATATATAATGATGAATGTTGGCATATATAAAATGAAATGACTTCTTTTATGTATAGTTTTCTTTTAAGGGCCTAGGTGATGGTAGATCTACACAACTTTCTGTATTTCGTTGCTCTTGGTAACTTTTGACTCTTTACTAAAACTCACTTTTCTTTTTCGTGTCATCTATTCATACAAGGTTGGGAAATATGTCACTCCTTGCCTTCTTGTGAGTGTTAGGTGTTGAAAGTCAGCTTTTTTCACGTGTCCCATACATTTAAATTGCATCTTTCCTGTTTTAAGTATAAGTCTAATTTTAATTCCTATATTTTAAACAACTCCCTCGCTGGTCACATGTTCAATCTACGGTATTCTTAGCATTGATCGCAAGAACCACATCTCTGTTACTTCCATTTTTTTTTTACATCATGTGAAGAAATTGCCCAGCGTTCACATTTAGATTAGCGATTACAAAGAAGATCATGATTTTTTTCTTGTTTCTGTGTCTTATTATATTTTGGTTTGGAAGACATAATTCCCTATGCGTCTTCGGATTTCCTTGTTACATTTTTTTTGTTGCTACAATTCTATGCACCGCGTCCCTTCAGGACATGGGCGATCATTGCTCTACATCTGCTACATCATCTAAGTCCCTTTTAGCTCTTAACAGTTTTTCACCTTTAAGGCGCTCGCTCACCGTTCCGCCATCCATTCGCATAACTCGTCAGGTGAGTGGCATTTTGCCTTCCCGTATCTCTCATGCCTTCCTTCGATATGCCCCATTAGAATTAAATTTTCCAATCCCTCCTTCCTTATGCACCCAAGAAATGTCAGTTATCTCTTTTTGATTTTAAGATTAAGTTTTCTTTTGTCATCATTAAGACTTCCACGTTTCTTACTCGCTCCCTTCATGGAATTTTTGTTGCCTCCAATTTTCTTCTCATCCACCATAGAAGAATCCAGCGCTCTTTTTTTTCTAACTTTGTCTGTTAATCAGTACCTTTCTTAACTTTTCGAATGCATCTTTCACTAGTCCAGTGCATGCATGGATCTCGGTGTCGCATTTTCATCCTCTATTAACACACTTCCCAGATATTTAAACTTCTGCACTTGCATAATGTTGACATCTTCAAATTGTAACTTGCATCTTGGGCTTTTGCTAACCAAATAGTTAAATGTTTCTGCTTAATTATGCATAGCATTCCAAAAAGTTAGCTCTCTTTTTTTTCTTTTTTTTTTTGCTGATGAACATTGATCTGCTTTCAGACAATTACTGGTTTGTTCTTGCTTTCCTTTGATAACTTATTTAAAAATTCTTTAACGGCACATTGGCCTAAAAAAATGCAATAGCAACATTTGGTCTGAATATCGGTTGAAACTGATGGTCACCATACAATGTTGATTGTTTCTCAACACATACACTCATAACACACACACACACACACACACACACACACATATATATATATATATATATATATATATATATATATATATATATATATATACGTTCGCACTAATGCAGGTATCCCCCAAGGCTTTATTCCTGGTCCTAATTTGTTTTTAATTTTTAATAACGATCTTCCCGATGACATTAGCTTTCAATTTGGTATCTATGCTGATGATAAACAACCATTTACTCCAGATGTTCAGTCTGATCGTTCAGACAAGGTCAAATTTGCAGCTGATGTCAAAAATGTTAACTGGGGCAAAGGATGGCTCCTTGTTAATTTTAACTCCTCTAAAACAAAACTGTCTTCTGTTAATTTATTCTATTGATCTTTCCTGCCTCAGTATGGATGATATTAACCACCAGGAGAGTGACTCTTTGCACCTGACATGAAGTAGAAAGACTATATTGAATCCATTGCTAGGTCAGCTGCTGAGAAAGTTGTCTCACTGTGTTGTGCTCGACAAATTTTATTTTCTAAATACATGCTTAGAATATTACTGCTACATATGGTCTGGTGCTCCCGCCATATATTTAGTGATCCTTAATAAAATCTAAAGAAGAATCAGCAATATTATTGATCCTGCTCTAGCGTCTCTGCTTTAGCCACTTTCCCACTGCCGTTAAATTGACTCCCTGAGCTTTCTCTATAAATGTTCGGATGAGCTTTTCGTCAGGGTATCTAGAATTTATGAATTTAAGCGCAGTACTAGACTGGCGACGTGATACCACCAATATGCAATCTAGTTGGCTAGATGTAATCGTAAACTATGCTAACATTTTATTTTTTCACACTTCACGCTTGGGGAACTCTCTTCGGGCTACATACATTCCAGCCAACTTTAATCTTCTTAAATTTAAATCCAGTCTCAATCGATTTCTACTCCTGGTTACTCTTATTTTGATCTTGCCCCTTAGTAAAGTTTCTTTTTTTTAATTCTTCCACACAGATGTGTCTGAGTGGCTTTATTGCCTCGCTTGGGGTGAAATCGATTGCAATAATATATATGCAGTATTTACATTGTTCGGACTGTTGTCCTCATCTTCAAGTGATTTGAATTTGGAACCGAACCATTTATTTCGTCCACCCGGGTAGATTGTTCTAGTTCCACTGTAACCAGGTATTGAACTCCCAACTCTTTGGTTCATTGCATTACTTCAACCAACGCTTTTTTATTGACTGGGCCATGTGTCGTTGAGGAACATCAGTGTATGTTCTTTGGGGATTTATATAGCTAATGGCTCAGTTATCATTTTTACTAGGGCTCATATTACAATTTGTTGTTATTGTTTTATTTTTTCTCTAGCACTCCTTAAAACTGATTATCATACTGTATTCATATCTCTTGTTGACCTGCTTAGGAGATTTTTGTGGCATAGCTTATGCACTGATTCCTTAAATTTTCTTATTTTCCAGTGATGCTGACTGTCTATTATTTCACCTCATCTCACGGGGTGGAGGAGGCAATAATCTATCTTTTCCCTCCTTATATGGTCAGCCACGCCTGATTTTTCTATTTCCTTTCGTGTTACGGCTTTACGGTATTCTTGCAATCTTATCTTAAGGAGTCGGAATGTTTCTTCTTCACATTTCTTGCTACAGCTGGTTGGGGTAGCATACACACAGTACTTAATTAATCATGTTCTCCTCTATGGGGTTCTTACTCGGAAGATTTGTCTGCGAAGGCCATAGACTTTTGTATTTTTTCTGATAATCCCTTCCCATAGTGTAGTTTTCTGAGTGTTGTTATCCTCTTGCACCCTTGTATATCAGTTTGTCGGAATTGCTGTCATGTACTCAGGGAAGTTCTTACGTTGTAGGCTACTGCTTATAGTGATCATTTCTTGTTCATATGCCTCTGGGTCGCCACTTATGAATTTGTTCGATGTTGCAGCGGATGATCCCTTTCTTTACACTGTATGGGTGGTAGAAGTTGAAGTTGAGGTATTGTCCCGTGATTTTTGGATTCCAGTAAACAGATGTTTTCGACCCATGCTCTGTTCAAGATATTACATTATTACAGGAATACTAGTTTGTTTTTTGTTTTCTCTCTCCATTGTGAACTGTATCGATGATCTTATTGAATTCACAAGGTTCAGTAGTATCTGCACCTCTTTCTAATGTGGCCGGATTATGAAGGTGTCATCTACGTATCTCGGTCATAGATTTGGCTTTAGTGATGGTAATTCTAATTCCATTTCTTTGAAGTATCCCATGTACATGTTAGCCATTTCCGGTGATAATGGCGAGCCCATTGCTAAAACTTCATCTTGCCGATATATGTGTAATCCAATTCGGAAGTGTGTTGTTTGTGTACAGAAAATCAGCATCTCAATCAGGTTATATATTGGTATACGGGTAGGTTCTCCTAGGGATGAGTCTGAGGCCAGTCTCTCTCTGACTACCGATAGCGTCTCCTCTGTAGGTAACTTGGTGAACAAACTCTCCACGTCCAGGCTCAATATCTGGTTGGATTGAATTGGATTGGAGCATCTTTTATTATTTTCACAAAGTGGGAGGAGTTTCGGACATATGATTATGACTTTCCTATTAATCAGTCAGTTATACCCACAAGGAAGCGATGCAGAGTGTGGCAAACAGAACTTTGGCACCTAGCAGCTGGACTGAGAGGAATGCCGTCGTTGTGACTTTGGGGAGACCGTATATGTGAGGTAGCCTACTTTAAAGTTTTGATAACTGTCTGTATGTTTTAGGTGGGAGTAGTCCTTGTTCTTGATTAGGATCTCCGATAGCTCTCGTTCTGTTTTCATTGTTGGAACTTTCTTTACTGTAGCTTCCATTTCTAATGAGGTCTTCCATTTTTTTCTGTATATACCGTTTTTCCATCTTTACAGTGGCATTGCCTTTTTCAGCTGGTAGTATGATGATATTGTCATTCATCCGTTGATTTCCAGCTTCTCAACCTCTCCAGTTTTGTGATGATCGATTTGGGAAGCTTGGCATTCTTCGGTATCTGTCTCACTTTCCATCTTAGCTCATCCGCCCGAGCCTGAAGAATGTTCAAGGCTATTTCCTCGGTTTGGTTAATAATAATATGGTATCCACCAGATGGTTGATGCGAAGATGAAACCCTTGTTCATTACTGACTTTTCAGAGGTACGCAACTGGTGTTGACTCATCTTGATTACTGCCTTCACTGGGGGTAATGTGTCACCTTCTGATCTTTCAGTTCGTCCAATTTCTGTACTTGGCGGGCTTTGAGTGTATCTAATTCGTGCCTGAAGGATTTTTCCAGATCATGCTGGATTCTCTTTTGCTCTTTGTCGGGAATTCTGCTGAAGAAGGCCTAGTGTCTCTGGGAGATATCGGATTGTTTTATTCAACCGATGTAACCAAATGTGAACAAAAAACTTGGAGAGTTGAGTTAAAGGGGAATAACTGATATTGAGCGATCCGGAATGGGACGTGAAACTAGAACAATCTACCCCGCTGGACGAAATAAAAATCACCTGAAGAAGGCCGGAGCGTACCACGGTCGAAACGTTGTAAACATGGCTACAAAGACGAGGACAACAGTCCGAACAATGTAAATAGTGTAAATAATTACAATACCTCATCCCAGAAATAGAGACAACTACAGACAGATATATACACACACCATTTAAGATTATGTATTTTTCTAGTAAATGTCGCGATGTTTCAGATAAGAATGAAAACAAAAAGAACCTCTATCTATAAAAGGCAGGATGTGTGTGTGTGTGTGTGTGTGTGTGTGTGTGTGTGTGTGTGTGTAACGAATGCACGGCCGCAATCTTGAACGGATTTGCTCCAAAATTTACATGCACATGCTCCAAGTTAGTGGGAATGCCAAGACCGACTTTGCATTTCCCAACTCCCATCGATAGTGGAAATAATACATTTTTTCATGCTTCTATGACAGTTTTCATGTAGTTTGCGGCCATTTTCTACTGGCCAGAGAGAGAGCCAATAGCTGGCTGCCACGAATAGGCAGGAAGATTCTATTGGCCAGCGTGAGAGCCGACAGCTGACTGACACGAATGTTAACTAGCATGCTAGCATGCAAAAAAAAATCGATAGCTGCATTCGTCACAAGTGGGAAAAATTTAAATCTGCATGGCACTTTACTCCAATTGGCTCATTCGCTTGCTTAAACTCAACGTTGATTCTGATTGCGCAGAACTGGGTTGGGTGTGAAAATGTATTTGTTGTTAACATTCTTTTTTCATTCGTTTTTTCCAGTTACGAGTCTTTTTTAAAGCTGATCGTTTTGTGTTCATTTTGTTTAGTTCTTTTTTCGTAACAGATTTAATATTTAGTATAGAGCTTAGAAAAAATTCGCAGTGTGAGAGAGGCAAGGAGTAAGGCATGTAGCAACATCAGCCCGGCAAAGGGCACTCCTTTAAAGGCAAGGAAGGACAAAAATATTTTAAGTCAAGTGATAGCGATTGCTGTATGAGTCGTACGATTTGTTAATCAAGCACGGTCAACGCCGGGCCGTGCTGCTTGTAAAAAAATAAAATCATTAACATCACAACCTTTGTGTTAATATAATTCTTTCCGATAAAGATTCAGTTTTCCAGTAGTGACACATAACTTGATGACGTCCCCCAGTCACCCACCGCAATGCAACATAACAAAGAATAGTCGGGAACAATTTCGTTTGGTGTTGCGTTTATATGAAAGCGGGTAAATTTCCGAGAAACCTACTAATCTATGACCTTTTTAGCATCGATTTTTACCAGAATTACTTGATGCTAAGGGATTTCCAGAGATTTCGGTTGACTTGTTTGGAAGAAAGATACAACGAAGGACGCAGAGTACTGCATTAACCTAACTTGGTTCCTGAAAATAATTATCTTCCATATGATCCATTTCAAAGAAGGTTTTATTTTCGTCCTTGAACTGCATACGGTATGAAACTCGCTGTTTCTCGAGTCAGTTGCTGTTCTTATTTAACGAATCTCTAAAATTGAAATGAATTGATTGTAAGGATGTTAAAGAAGTAGAATTTGAAATGTAACGTAAGAAAAACGGACAAAAGATTCACGATTAAAGCATTACGAAAGAGATTGAATCTTTATTTTAATTCAAGATTATTTACCGAGATACATCATTAAGTCGATAGTGAAATGAGGAAAGAAACATTAATTTTTCACAACAAATATTTATTATTTCACTATTTTCTTCCTTGAAATGCACTTAAACCAACTTTTCTCCGCCAATCTCATAGATCAGACATTATGCAAAGAAAATATTAGATCTAAACTGAGTTAATTACTCTACGTGATTGTAGATAAGCGATTTGACGTATGTCACAAAATGAAACGGCTATTTAATATTAACAAAAATGTTGTTTACACCGTCCTTCTTTTCAGCCTGTGAACGTCCTTTTTTTAGATGTCGGCTCTCTCGAAATTCATGGGGAGGAATAAATCATTACTTCACCGTGGTTGGCACGGGCGGATATAATACGGTTGGGCGATCGTTTCTCTTGATCGATTCATGATCACCCAAGTGTATTTACACGTAAGTGAATGTAACTCGACTGGAATTTGAACTCGGCTCTACAATTTCTCATTTCTTCTAATATATTTTATAACGCATACAAGCACATGAAAAGTAAAGACGAGGCAGTAGAGATATTCAAAATGGCTGCATGCTTTCAGGATATACCTTAGATCTTCTAATTTTCCAACTGTCAATCGCTGATACCTTTTCGATTTGCAAGTATTCTTCTCAGTATATTTTGGTATCTACGTTCCGCATATGTACTATGATACTGTATCTCAGCCGGTATCCATCACCACCCTCACATCCATATTTATAGGAAAAGAATTCTCAGAAGTGGTGAATGAGTATTTATATCTCTAGACAGTTTAGACTTTAACATGGAATGCTCCCTAAATATACTACTTAATGCAAACGCACGAACACACATACACACACGCGTATATATATATATATATATATATATATATATATGTGTGTGTGTGTGTGTGTGTGTGTGTGTGTGTGTAAATTGCACAAAAATAATTTTTATTTCCAAAAATTTATCAATAATATATTTTTGAAAATTTGCGATTTATTATATTAATTTCAATGTGTAAAGCATTTCGTAGTTTTCATTTGATTTTTCAAAAATATGTAAAAACAGGCTCTCACATTATAAGCTTCTAACTATATGCAGTATTATACAAACTCATGTATCTTTGTCTTTTTAAATCCATTTTCGTTAATGTATTAAGGAACCTCGCGAAACTAGCATAAAATGCAGAAAAAAATCCCTTGTCGCTTATCCTATGATCTTGTTGCTAACTTAACGCACGTACATTGAGTTATAACACAATGTACGTTCGTTATTTCTTTGACATCAGAAGCGATGTGAAATGTTTTTAAATTTCCCCATGATTCCGTATAGCCATAGGCAAGAGTAGTGTTATCGTATTTCTGCATTACTTCCGTTTAGATAATTAAAACTGCCAATGGGCAGTTAATGGTATGATGCATATGGAGTGTAAATTGAGGCTATCAAATCAACAGCGTACTCTGATGCAGACGTGCCGAGGTGTTCTTGATTTTATATAAATGAGGTGAAAATTGATTCTGGTCTTACAGGCCGACAATTCATTAGGCAGAGACATATACTGAATTGCATACCAATATCATAAGAGACCATCATCAGACTTAGCATGTTGCGCAGCTGCGTACGTATAGCGATATAAAAACACTTGGTTGGAGATTTAATACTGTGAACCGATCTAGATATTTATTAATCCTAGCTTAATCTTGAAGAGTGCTACAACTCTTCAGGACACAGTTAGTTTTGAATTAACTATGTGGTCTTTTATACCAGCTCGCAAAATCTTGCCAGAGAGGGAGATAACTATTCAGGAGTTGTGAAATTATTTGCTAGGGCATGCGCTCTTCAATGTGGGGTAATATTGTGAGTGTGTGTGGGGGGTGCCTAGTCCAGTTAACCATTAATAATGAGTCATAAATTGGCTTCTCACTGGGTACACCAAACTTATGATCTTGTTCTAAAATAAGTTAAGCTAAGTAAATAACTTGGGCACTACGACGTAGAGTGAAATCTAGGATGCTGATTGACCATTACGATTAAATTGGTACCCTAGATATTTGGCTTTGTGGAAAACTAAAATAAGTTTAGCAAATAATTACTTGCGTCTTTTAGTGTTGGAGTGCAAATCTGTTTGAATCTCATTTCTAAATAGTGTATTCGATCCTCAGTAGGGAGCTCATACTTGGAACCTTTTTCCAAGCTTATTAAGCTTAATAATTCACTAAATATGCGCATCTCTTTAGGTTAATTGTTAAAAGCTTGTCAGGTTGATCATTACAAGTGAGAATTGATTTTGATCCACATTAGATATCACCTACTTATGGAAAAGTGCTAAATGAAGCTATGTCGATCAAGCTGTGGTCCTTGTTGAATAATACTTTGCAAGCTACTGAATTTGAACATTTGATCTTCACTGGGAATCCTATTTTCGTGGCTTTATGCAGAACTAAGCTAGAATTAGTAAATAACAACATTGGTACTTTAGCGTAGGTTAAGATTTAGTCGGATTGATCATATTAATGGCTAATATGTTCGGTCTTCACTGCGTGTTGTAAACTTGGGGCCCATGTACCAAATTAAACGAAGCTTAGTAATAAATTCACCTCCTCGGTTTGGATAATAGTTTACGGGCTAGTCAGGTTGATCATTACTACTGATGTGTGTTCTGTCTCCACTGGATGTTTTCATACATAAGACCCAGTGCCGAACATGTTAAGCTTAGCAAATATTAACTTAGGCACCTCGGCATGAAGTAATGTTTATCACACTAGTCTGGTCGACGATTCCTATTAAATATTGTGTTCCATTGTTATTGGGTTCTCAAAAATTATGGACTTGTGCCAAATTATGCTAAGCTTAGTAAATAAAAACTTGAGCACTCCAGCGTAGGGTTATATTTTGAGAGTAAGTTCAGGAGATCATTGTAACTGAGTAGGGAGTTTGGTCCCCACTGGGTTTCCCATAATTACAGCCTGATCCTAAAATAAATTAAGCTGAGTAAATCTCAAATGACTATTCATCACAGTTGACATAGATGAAGCAAAACATCAGCAATTTCATTCACTAATGATTTACAGGAAGAACATCACAAACAACCAAAATACAAATATTGACATGAGACAAATATTCGACGATAATATCAATTAATATATTACACTGAATACGAGGGAAAACTCAAAATGCCAAAATATATTATTATACAAATAATAATATATTAAATATCGTTCACGTCAGGAGAAGGCATTTGAAGATCAGGGTAAAATATTTGAAATGTCTATCTGATGTTGTCAAGCTCTGCGAAACCTCCCGAGACGTGATGTTTACTTATATTCCAGTTTTAAATGTTCCAAATATGCTACGATCGATGTATCTACCAAACATCAGCTCTACAATACTGGCAATATTTAGATCCTGAACATGACCGAGACGGGTGGAAAATAGTAGGATAACAATAGGAAAATTGTAGAGTTTATCCACAATTTTCATCTGGATGTGCAACGACTTAATCGAAAATTTAATAATTACAATAAGAAATAGACATTGTCTGTTAAATTAAATACAACTTGTTTAAGTTCATTCTTACTACATATGTGTGTATGTAATCCACTTATAGGCATAAGAATAAATTGTAATAGTGATAGACAGTTCATATATATATATATATATATATATATATATATATATATATATATATATATATATATATATATAATGTGGTATACCATTTAGTTACACAGAAGCGCCTGGTTAGAAAAGTTCAAATTACTATTTATAAACACAATCTTCAACGGTTTTTCTCGACCGATCATATCTGCTCATGAAACATATCTTAACTTAAACAATAACAACCTATAATGAATTAAGTCCCACAATTATTTAATATATTTTCTGTTTATACGTTATTTTTATAGATACAATTCATTTAAATTTACTACGAAACTTTTCGAACATTCAGGCCGGTAAATGTAATTAATACTGTTTAATTAAAAACAGAGCATTTACGTAAAAAAATTATGGTTGCCAAATAAGTTCATTCGTTTTTTTCTATCTTATTTTTCAGCTATAATATTTGAAAAGAGGTAAAATTCAATCAAAATTTTAAAAACAAAATTGTAGAGAATGAATAGATGTACAAAAACATAAATCACTACGGTAAAATAGTTTGCGTTTATAAATCAAATAACATTTGGGAAAACCGAAATAATTTATCTAACAAACCAATAAATATACACTCATGTTGCCGTATCAATGAAGTTGTATTTCAATGATGGAAAGCAATGAAAATTATAACTAAGATAACCATCCCCTATGAATCACATAGATCAAATTGTTTTAGATTAACATTCATTTAATAACTTTATCAAATTATTGATCAATTCACGTGTAATACAAACTGAGGGCTACTTGGTTGATAAGATGGTTGCATTTTCCCACTACATAGTTAAACTCATATGATTTCAAATGTTGTAGTTTCAACGTATTCAGATCCTAACTATTTGGAGAAATGACACAGCAAAATCTTCCTACGACCAGCTCATCTCTTCCTCTGGCCAGGCAACATCCAATTAGGACAATGTCAAATTACGAGCTTTGTAAATATTTGCTTAAAAAGAGTGCATTTATTTATTTATTTTTTATTTATTTATTTTGTAACTGACGAAATATTGTTGAGTTCCCCATTAGGCTAATTTTATTCCCAACACTTACTACCGTCGGATATAATTCTGCTTCAAACAGTCCTTTCTTCCCAGTCCGATCCCATAATCATATTTACATAAACAACATTATTTTTTCTTATTGTTGTTACTGATACTGTAAAATAGATTCTCATTAGTTCACCGGCGCCAGCTGGTTCATCATAATCTATTATTAACCAGCTAAAAACTACAGAAAAGAGAACACGTACCCAAAGGCAAATACTGGTAATTCTAAAACACTACCTGGGGAAAATTGCATCAACAGCGCAGAGAAATGTGTTTATCATCCAAAACTCTCCGAGAAGAACGACTGCTGAAAGAGTTGGGGTGTATTTTTATGCTAATGTCTACCCAATACAAGGCTCAAGAGCCACTCAAAATAGAAGGTTACAGTATGGGGTTATATGAGCGTAAGAAAGCGCAAGAAATTAACTTCATGGTGCTATACAGGCAAGATAACTGTTAACACTAAACTGAAGAGGTCAAGAATGTAGTGATTGGTGGAACATCATGTTGGAAGTCTGTTCAACAAGACAGCAGTTCTTAGGAAGAAGCTGTCCGAACGGAATATGAAGAGAATTGTGACGAGTCACCCTGTGTGGTTAGCATGACGGGTCCCAGGTGTAAAGGTCATGGGTAGTGGGACTAAGAAATATAGCTCGTCAGAACACATAACCTAAAAATAGAGAATAGAACAATGAAAGACTCACAACGCTTAGTCCTTAGGTAAGAGGTTTTAGGGCAGAAAATAATTCCTCACCCTCAGCGCCACGTTTACGCTTTGAATTCTCTTAAGACAGGCAAATCGAGGATGAGAAACCCAACACAGATATGACAGCAATTCTCCATTTTTGGTCTGATCTAGCTCTTGTAAAGACAAAATATAGAGTCGAGAGTCAGATACTTACTAGAGAGGTACAATAACAAAACTTTGTAACTTTTTTTCTTTCTGTTCAGCTGCAGCTTGATTTTTATACAATGTTTTCGGTTATAGCTAAAGTGTTCTGAAATGCTTTGTAATGTACAGATAGCTTGCTTTAAACATTAAACGCTTAAATACAGTAACAATGTTTTTTCCTGATTATTCCCTGCTGAAATGGGTGTGAGCCTAATTCGTCCGTGTGACTTTTATGTCATCAATTACAGTAGTTTAGAAGTGTGCTTTTTATTTTAAATACAATTTTGGCACAAGACCGAAAGGGAAGTGGGTGAGGCTGGTCGTCACGGACTATCCTAAACTTAGCTAATCTGATTCGTAACCCATTCATCAATTACTATTTACTCAATCACCACAAGAATTAATCCATCATCATTCAATTCAACATATGCCACAATACCACATATTCACAGGGATCCTACTAAAATACCACGACATAAAAATTTCACAATATATACAAATGTTTTTTTCTTCTGTTTAGCTATTTTTATAAATAGCTAAAATATATGACGGTAATTTAGAATTTAACTTTGAATTTCTAATCATCAGATATTTAATTTATTTGTTCATATTCAGTTTTCATGTCTAGTAGATGTCAATATGCTTGAAAGGGAAATGTGTTTCGTGTATATTAGACAAAAACGTTCATTTTATAAAAAGAATACATTTACTAAAATCAACTAACTAGAGCAAAGTCAAAAGAGGATTGTACATCTTGAGGAACGAACATTCTTTTGTTGTATATATTTGAGTTCAGGAGAATTTACTTGGAACCAGCATAGGTAAAAGTTGTTTATATTTGAGTCTAAAAGCATTTACTTAGTTTGGGATAGGTAAATACCGTGCGTTTATATATGAGCTTGTAAGTATTTATTCGTTAAGTTGCTGCTGTTCTGGAATAAATGATCAACCGCGGACCCACGTTGCAACAGAATGTGACACAAAGTCCAAGTTTAATGTGTGATTTCGGATAATTTTAAGCATTATTACCTATTTCCAGTCATGCAGTCAGTGACTTTATTTACTGGGTAGTATACTAGCGGATATTTACTGCGTTTACATGGACCTAGAAGATATGCATTCCATACAACATCAGGACAGTATTCAAAAGCAGATATTTCTCGTTTTTACATGGATCTAGATGATCTAAATCACATACAACTGCAGGACAATATTCGGAAGCGTTTATTTCTTGCATTTGCAAGGGTAACAATAATCGAGTACCCACCATAATGATCATGGGTATTTTTTGTTTAGTTTTTTACTTATTTATTTATTGCAATAATTTAAATACGTTCTTGGCGGTTTGAATTATGATTCAATTGCAAGAAAATAGAATAAATTAAATATTACTTCTGTATTTAAGTAGGTTTTAGATTGTTTTACTGTTAAATTTCTTCCCAAAGCTTAGCATTGCTCGTATTCATATCTACTGACAAAAAAAAATCTGTAATTTAAGTTTCCAAATATAAAGTAGCCGTTAAAGAAATATAGGTTTTGGTGAAAATTACTTAAAATTAGTGATCACTGGATTTTAAAGACATGGCTTTGCTCATACTGAACAGATATTTTAAAATACGTTTGTATGTAGTGAGTTTGTTATCGTCAATTCAGTTTTTAAAATCAAGTGGATATTGCTTCAACTTCCGTAACTGATGTGTGATGAAAAATCACATATTTTCAAGTTCTGAAGGAACAGCTGAATACTGTATACCAAAAAATGACAAAACCTTAAATTACTTATGATATTTATATACCCAAAGTTAAGACATTTTGATATGACGGACAACACTAATTTGAAACTTATAACTTTCACTCGGATGATGTTCACAACAGATGTACTCTCACTGAGTATCGAATTCAGTAGCAACGCTTGCAAAGTTAACTTGACGCCTCCCAACTCTACCGAAGGTATGTTTCTAAATAATTCATAAATAATGATAAAATTTAGTGTCAGGAATACTATCAAACTTAATTTTAGTTGGAATTTATTCATTAACAAACTGCTGAACGCTGTTTTTTTTTTTAATTTTTTTTTTATAGGTCTTGCAATCTGAACATTGGCTTACTATAACTGAAAGTAAACCGTCATCTGGTAGTACACCAAATAATATTCGTGTATCTGCTTACGTTTATATTACGTATCTCATATTGGATTGTCTCTCTTGCTTACGATCATACATTATCTTATTACATTTATTAGCTAGCACTTTCTTCTTGCTTTCCTTTGTTGCATTGTCTAAGATTTTCTTCTTTATGTGATGAGTCCTCTCAGGACATGTCTCGCCACAATTTCCTGTCCTTTTTAGCTTTTAATAAATTTCGTATATTTGTTATTTCACGGAAAACCTGTTCCAATTTCCATTTACTCAAATATGTTACGCGTTATTTTCTTCCCGCCCTTAATGTGTATATCAGATTTTCCAAGCTCTCATTCCTCATTATGTGCCACAGAAATTTCAATTGTCGCTACCTGATGTGAAGTATAAGTTTCCTTTTTGTTTGCATTTTCTCTATATACCTCGTCGTTTTTCACGTTTTCTGTACATGGCATCCTCAGCATCCTGTTGTAGAACCACATTTCTGTTGCTTCAAGTCTCTTCATCTTTTTCGGCTATTACTTATGGGAAGACCTGGCATGCCTTTATATAAAAATTATTTATATAGTGCGTGTTAGTAAAACATGGGAAAGAGTTAAAAGAGGAAATTCTTGAACATAGTGAAAGAAATCAACGAAAGAATGAAATAATGGCTGTGTATATAGATACGTATTTTGTGGTTTTGTGACGGTATATATGAAAGAGATTCAGATGTCTAGAAATCGTGAAATGGGTAGCGTCGGGTAGACCGAGCAATTTCATCCTGAAGAAATATATGTGTTATTAAAACCTCTATCAAAAGGTTGATTAGTGCACGCATTTGTCCACTTTCAGTATACGCCCGTATATGTAGTTTGTGGTGGCATTTGTATGTGTATATATAGATTTGTGAGTATGTGAGTTCATATTAGCGTGCGGTAGCTCTTGCATGCGATTATGTACATCTGTGTGGGTGCGTGCACATGCGCACATTTGATTACTCGAAAAAAGAAGGAAGAAAAAAAAAGAAAAAGTAAGCATGAAATGCAGAAAGAAAAGGGAAAGCCGATGCTGAAAAGATGGAAGGAATTGCACTCAAGAGTAAAGGCACACTAATGTTCTACGTTGTAGGCTCGATAAGATCTTCACTTCGTCTGACCAATCAGCAGTCACACTGTCAATAAATGGGCAAACGAACAGTGCAGAGATGCGAAGAAGCAAGCGAAAACGTCCCCTGTTCTCCTTGCCTTCACTTCTTCGTATTCTCCTGTCTTCACCCAGCTCTCCCTTCATAGAAAGATCGATAAATCGGAGAAGACGAAAGTAGCGGTACTCCATGTTAGACAAATTGGGAAAAGAAGGGGAGGAGAGAAAAACGCGGTGAAACCGGGGGCGTAAGAAAGAGAATAGGATTGTGAAGTTACGAAAAACATGTGATTGAGTTGCTAAGGGAAAGAAAGAAGGAAAGAAACAAAGAAACGAAAGAAGGAAGGAATTGGAAAAAATGAAAGAAGGAAAGAATGAAAGAACTGGAAAAAGAATGAAGGACGGAAAGAATGAAGTAATTGGAAAGAGTTATGGAATTTGAAAGAATGAATGAAGGAAAGATAGAAAGAACATCTTAAGGAAAAATTGCATTCATTAGAAATATTGAAAGAATTAAGAAAACAGAATGATAGAAAGATGAAGGAAAGATTCGGAATGAGTGGAGAAATGATCATTGTTTGATAAAAAAAAGCAAAAATATAAATGTGTAATAAAATTAATCAAAATCAAAGAAAATGTAAAAAAAATAAAGGTAAAGAAGAAAATAAACGAAAGGAATGGCCCTTAAAATGATTAAATAAGCGAAAGAAGAGAAAACGAAAAAAATAACGACGAATGAACTAACAAAAAAAATGGTGATAATATAATAGAGGTAAAGAAAATAGTGAAGGAATGAAAACTGAAATAAATGAAAGGTATATGTAATTAGTGTAGGCTAAAAATAAAGAAAAAATTAAGAGATAATTAAAGTTTCGAAAAATGAATAAATAAGATAAACGCAATATCATCTCCTCAAATAGAAAAATAAATCATCAAAACGGAGTAAAAAAAAAATTAGAAAAACATTGATTTTTATTTAAAAAAAAACAAACAAACCTGAATTTCAATATGGGTAAAGGCCAAAAGTGCATGTAAATGCATCACAATTATCAAAATTTTGATTGTTTACATGCACACACGCAACACACACACACACACACACACACACACACACACATATATATATATATATATATATATATATATATATATATATGCGTGTTTGTGTGTGAGAATGTGTGTATGCGCTCACGCACGAGTGGGTTCAATAATTTTGTATCCTGAAACCTTATGAGCAGAACTTGAAATGTTCATTATATAATGTTTCATCTTTGTGATTAAAGAAAAAACGATGAAATAAGCTCACTGAAATTGAAGAAATCATACGTAAAAAATGTTGTTTTTTTATCCATCAGGCTGTTGTTTTATTATATATGTGTGATAAAGTATAATTTTAAGGTATGCTATATTTATGGATCAAAGTACTCAATATCAAAGATAGAGCGCATATATTTATATATATATATATATGTGTGTGTGTGTGTGTGTGTGTGTGTGTGTGTGTGTGTGTGTGTGTGTCTGTGTCTGTGTTGACACTGATGTCAACGCCCAGCGGCAGCATAAGTCAGGCCACATGCATATGAAACAGACTGTCGCCGCTGGGTGTTGAATCCAATGTCCACTTTCATATTTAGCATATATATATATATATATAGAGAGAGAGAGAGAGAGAGACAGACAGATGATAATAAGAAGACAGGGGAAATTCTGTGGGTGTATAGTCTCTGTTTGGAAACAGACACTATACACCCACCGACAATCCTTCTGAAATATTCACCTGAAAAACCAAAATCCTCTATCCAAGTATATTGTTGGAAATTTAAAGATAATAACCTCACCCCAATAATCAAATGAGGAATCATTTATCGGTCCACAATCCCCAACAACTTCCGGGACAGATGCGATCTGTGTATACAGGAAAAATCGCAATAGTCAAGTACACAAATGTTAACCAATTGTTAAACCAACGAAGCGAGCTTATCTTCAAGTGTAGGCATAAAAACAAATTCAAAATCACCTAAAAACTCTTACCGCATTTGTTTCTGAAAGGATGACATGGTTTCGTTGGTATGGATACCAGCACATATGGGTGTACACTCATATGTGGATATGTAGATTTTGACACGTACATGTATGTGCGTAGGTGCGTACGTGGTATTCAATATTACACGATCGGGTTACTTTTTGCGAGCTTCAACACACATGGTTTAACCTAAGACTGTCTTGCCGATGTACACCTTACCCATGTTTCCATATTAACACATATTATTTCCATACTCCATAACTTTTACTCTTTTTCCTTTGTTTTTGGTATATGTTTCGAACTTCTATTCGCCTCTTAATTCTCTAAATGTATTTGCTTTATTCACCTATTGTATCTGACAATATTATTGTGACTTCTAATTATTATTTGTACTACGCACTACTTCATGGTACTTACCACCAGTCAACCCACTGTATAAACCAATCAACATAGTTCCAAAAGTTAAGAAATATTCCGGCTGCTAAAACAACCATTACTTCGCCTTTTACCTCTCACCCTCTTCTTCCCACCCGTCAAAGAACCTTCCACTCCTATATCTTGCTCTTGCATTCCCTTAAACTCAATGTTTCACTGACTAATAGACTTCGGCCTTAAAAAAACAAATACTTAACTATGACTATATTAATACCGACCTTTATTTGAATTAAGATCTCTTTCATTAAATTAATTTGGTTCGTCCTGATTAGTCCTGCCTAAAAACAGCAAACGGTAGCGGTCAATGAAAAAGACTACCCAATACTAAACCTTGAAAGTATAGGGTAAATTCTTGGCTGGGTAAACCGACTACTACTAGCCTCTAATCCCTTAGACCTTTACATCCTTTCTCTCTCCCATCCCCTTCCCACTACCAATCTAATGTGTCCGTCCGGTGTACTTTTTCTATTTGCAGAAGAGATTTCGTTCTGATAAGTTGAACATCACGGTGTTCACGAAATACAAATTATAAACAAAAAATATAATTGAAATCTCCGTCTTCTTATTATCATTACAATGTTCTGTAGTCTATATTGATCTCTCCCTGGATTTATATCCTCATCGGAATTATCCCTTCCAGTCACAAACTGGTAAAAAACACACACACACACACACATATATATATATATATATATATATATATATATATATATATATATATATATATATAGGCCCGTTGATAAATAACGGATGTCAACTTAAACACTTGTACCATCTAAATATAACGCTTATAGTAATAAGTAATACATATATAAGTCCAGTAGAAACGGATACCGATGTTTTGAAAATCGCCCTCAGAAGCTTTATAGCATTACTACTAGTTTTACTATAAATTCAATCATCGCATGCTTCAAAGGTGGAGAATGTGGTGCTCATAGTCAATACCTACAAATTTGTTGAACGTTTTTAATCTGTGTTCCGTTATCTGATGATTGAATTTATCAGCCATGTCTAAAAGATGATAGTTACCAAATATTTAAAAGTTTTTAAGTCGTTTTAAAGCATTCGATCTGTAGCGGACTTCATAGTGGAACTGTCTGGCATTGTTAAAAAGAACATTTAAT
Source organism: Acanthosepion pharaonis (assembly GCA_903632075.3). Taxonomy (NCBI): domain Eukaryota; kingdom Metazoa; phylum Mollusca; class Cephalopoda; order Sepiida; family Sepiidae; genus Acanthosepion; species Acanthosepion pharaonis. The sequence continues at coordinate 1,222,130 of CAHIKZ030000762.1, forward strand.
TGTATTGTGCTGCGTGATTCTATCTTGGTAGAAAAGTCTCCGTCTACTTCTTGCATCAGTGAGTTTTTGGCGCCTAATGCTTTGCCGACGGTTGATGATTTTTTAAAAATTTCGAACCACTGCTGAAAAGTACTTAGCAAAAATTTCAGGTAAGTTTGCTTCGATTTATTCATTTTGATACGTTAAATCATATTTACTAGCAAGAAAAAAAAATGGCCTCCAGCTAAGCCGTCCTGTGTATGACGATAAACTACATCCACGTCCTGGGTAAGACGAAACTACGTCTGGCGTCGGGGCCTCTGGTCGGGACGTTTTGAGGAGCGTGGAGCCGCCTCTTGGTTGATGGCGTTCCAGGGGGCGGGTAGCACCTGTTGGGGTCCCAACTATGGGTATGTAGTTGGTCTCCGGGCTGGGGTCAGGGCGCTATGAAAGTGTAAAAATAGGTCTTAATACCAGAAATACTTTGTAAAAAAATCGTTACCAGCAATAGTTTTTTTGAAAAGATTTATTACCAGCAAGACTTTTTCGAAAAAAAAATATTACCAGCTATACATTTTTGGAAAAAAAATATTACCAGAAATAATTTTTTTGAAGGAAACATATGACTAACAATACATGCTTGAAAAAAAATTGCCAACAATGAAAATTTTGTCGGCATTAAATAACCAATTGTGGTTGATATACCGTAAAACAAACCAAACTAAACCTCTAGCTAAGGTAGAGACCAGTCTATTCTTGCTTGTAACTAGAATGTAACGTATCAGAATGAAGAAATCGAAACAGAATTAACGGTTTATATATTCCGTCACTATTGTGTCAATTGGGAAATATTCTTGACTTATATATATATATATATATATATATATATATATATATATATATATATATATATATATATATATATGAGGCACAGTGGAGTAATGGATAGCGGCTCGGATTGGCGAATCCAATCGAATCCATTATATTCACTTACATGTTAATACCCACCAGCTATGGGTAAATAGCAGGACAGACTATAGCCTTGGATGGCGACTGGTGAAGGATAAGGATAAGGACAACGCTGAATTCAAGATCTTCGGAGGGTCGTTTGAGTTCCCTGTATTCGGCTCTTCAAAAAGTGTGGTTGGTTCTGCACAAAAAAATCACCAATAGAATCAAATCATATGTGCAGGTTATCTGGCTGTCTGCTCCTAGGAAGTGAGTTGCTTGAACTTCATACGTCGTAAAAACATCGACACCTCGAACGTATACTGCGGCCTCGAGATCCTTTGTCTCAAGTCGAGTCGAGAGGCTACGATATATATATATATATATATATATAGAGAGAGAGAGAGAGAGGGGGGACAAAGGGATAACGTTTCGCCATCTGAGGGAGGTGATCAATAAATTCAGAGGACAAAACGGCTGAGATATATCTATGTCTTTATTCATATTGTCCTTTTACAGATATATTCTATCTGAAATTTTACACATATGAATACATATAAAAGCTTTTTTATATAGTTAACCTTTTAAAACGCTTAATCAATTTTTCAAAATGGGTGCTGGTTTATTTTGTATGTTTGCATATTCTCGAGATCTATCATTCTTTTCACGTTTCTCAAAAGGGATGCCTCAGTATTCATACCAATGAAAATAATCGATCCTTTTCTTTATTAAACACTTCATGTTCTTAAATTCTATAATTTTCTATTTACGTTTTGAAAAACCACTAAGCATTCGACTACGTATGTTATTTTTAATGTGTATTGAAAAGCACTTTTAAAAGTATTTAAAATAGCGAAATTTTACGTAGTCTTGAAGAGGTATATGCAAATAAGCAATATATAAAATTCTGTGACTTCTGTTAGTCCGCCTGTCGGTCATACCCTCTAAAGTAGCCATATATTGACGGATCGAAACCAAATTTTGGGGAGAAATCCAAACAGGTAAGGGGAGCACAAAGTACACTTGATTTTACTAGGGTGCGTAGCTTAGTACAATAAATTTTCATTAATTTTTTGGTAAAAATACTCCTACTATATTAAAAACAATTTAATGATTAAATTAGCAAATACTTATTTAATAAAAATGCAATATTGTTTTTTTACATATCTTTCCTTTAACTTTTGCTAGACAAGAATCCAGTTTCCAGTTCGTCCTGCTTTTGCGAGAATTATAAACATATCACAAGGCCAAACGCTTGAAAAAGATGGAATTGGGCTTCAGAAAGAAAGTTGGAAACACCCTCAATAGGAGACTGTCGTGGCGTCCTGAAGGTATTTGAAAGTGCTACTTCTTTCTTTATCAAAACCCATCGCCATATATCACACCGAGATATAAGAGATGTGTGCCAAGTATACTCTTAGCAAACTGTTTGGCCACTTCGACGTGATGTAAATGTTAGCAAGCTTATCTCGCTATATCAGTTACGACTGAATAGTGAGATCGATCCTCACTGAGTGCCCCATACTTTCAGTCTTGTGCTACATCTAAGCTACGCTTAGAAAATTTTTACTCTTATCAGACTCTACTTTAAATTAAATAATAGTCTTCGTTTTGATTTCCTAGTCTTTCTTTTTTCTTCTCTTCAACTCTCCGCATTGCGTTCCTCGAGAATCGAGCATCTGGTAAAAATCCCGAGTGATAAATGTTCTCCAGGCAACAGAACAAAAACTCGCTAAAGAAAGAAAAAAAAGAAACATTGCCTTATATAAGGCTCCTCTGATGAGTGATCTTAATCCAGTCAACAAGTTATTTAAAATCAAAATCTCTAGCTGATTGAAGGTTGTGAGCTCACTCCTTGCACGGGATAATATTATTTTTTAGCATTTCACCCCAAGCTAGGCGGGAGTGCTACTAGTACGCAAGGGGCTACAGAGACTGAGAGTAAGGAAAAAGAATGAGTATAGGGAGAGGATATAAAGAAGAACGGGTATTAAAACAATAGATGATGTCGATTGACATGACATTTAAATATTTGAAGAGTATAGTTACTAGGGTAGCGAGTAAGAGGAAGGAGGTTCCACTATCGGGAAGTGTGAGAGAAGAAGTAGAAGTGGCAGTTACATTTAACTGTTTCGACAGTAAAAGTGTGGGACCAAGATACCAACTAGTAGCATGCTTAAATTCATGCAGTCGGGGCACCAGTGAAAATAGTTCGTCAGAGCAGATGTAATGAAAATATTTATAGAAAAGACAGAGAGAGCTGTGAAGGATAGATTCAAATGTGAAAAACCTTCTGGCGAGACACAGAGAACCAACTTCCCTTGAAGTAGATGCAGCTATTGATTCAATGTAGTTGTTTCATCTCAAGTCAGTGGAAAACACGAGACCAAGAAGGAGCATTGAGGCATTCTCGTGGAGTTGGGCATCAACCATGCTGATATGAGGCAAGAATGTTTCTCTGTAGTAAGTAAATGATAGTAATTTAGTTTTGGATGCATTAAAATTCAGAAGCCATTTCCCCGCCCCAGCCAACCACAGATCGGATGTCGTTTTCGGGACCAACGGCCAGGTTAACTTTGTCAGCAATGCCGGATTTACTATTGAGACAGGAGTAAATGGCAATGTCGGCTGCATAGATGCCGACTTGAGAACTGATTACATCAGAAGAATTACTGATGAAGACCTGAAACAGTGTAGGGCCAGGATAGACCCTTGAGTACAACCAGCGTTCGTATGGAAAGAACTGGAAGAGAACCTGTTCAGGACTACATTCATTTCATGGTTAGACAGGAATGATTGGATTAAATCAAATAATCGTCCTGCAATACCGTATCCGTGAAGCTTACGTAGAAGACCAGCATGCCAAACCCTATCCAACGCCTTCGATATATCTAGTGTAACAGATCGAGCTTCACCGTTATTATCAAGAGCTTGGTATACATATTCAGTTATGGCATTAAGCACATTAGCGGTAGATCAAATAAAGCAGTGAGAAGTGAAATGCTTACCTACTTCGGCATTGATTAAAGCCTCGAAGACTTTGCTGAAGAGTAGTAGGAGATTTTGGGATGGTAGATAGATGAGTCAAAAGGTCTCCATAGTTCTTAAAGAACGGTACGATAGAGAAGGACTTCAAACAGGCTGGAAAGCAAGAATCGGTGAGGCAATAATTGTATAGTGTGAATTTTATTTTTATTTATCTCTTAAACCACTCAGATGGCTGCCATTACAAGCATATTGGGCTTCTTTTTTATATCTCTTTGTCGGCATGTTGCTCTCGCACTCAGTAAGAATAATTATGAAAGTTGATAATGAATTAGAGAGTTTCTTAACAATAAAAAGCATCAATCATGATAAAAAGCTATGGAAATCAGTCTACAAAAATGTATCATGGCAACCTTCCAAAGATGGAAATTGGCATGAACAACGGATATAAAATTTGACAAAGAAATTGTGAATCACAAAATAACGCAAGAAGTAGTATATCAAGATTGTAGTATACATGTAGGACAATGAATCCAGTATGCAAAAATGACACAAAAAATAGAAAAGAATAATTTATTTACATGCAGACTATTGACCTCATATTCGTTGTTATTAGTATAATATTTCGGCCTCTGTACACTCCGGCCTTAATCAGTTGCTTGTCGATCCGAGCAACCTTCCGATAGTTTCAGATTGAACCCTTTATTAAATCTACGGGGTTAGAAATTTTCGCTGACCATGTCTAATGATATATTCAGTTATTCAGTAATTCTCAGATATTCCTTGTCCCGTTTCCACTGCGTCCAAATCAGCACTGCTTGACCCAGGGATTGAACTCACAATTATGATGTCACCAAATTCCTGACCCAACACTTTAATCCACTCTTTTCAGTGTAGAAATTTGAGCCTTAAATTCAATCTGCCTGTTGATAAGTCTGCTGTTTTATCGCCCTTGACTGCATTCGATGATGTTTCTCTTTGTAATAGATAACTGTTCGGAATAAGAAATCGTATAGCCTTGTTCGATTTCTAGTTGTGGGTGTTACATTTAATTACGCGCAAATACTTTTTGAAATCTATGGGTTGAATAACAGGGCAGAATGAACCCTATAACCTTCATTTGCAATCAGTTTACCGTAGAAAGAAACGGGAAATGTTATGTCTACTCAGTCATGAATCGAAAGAGGGGGGGATGTATGGTACTTGACCGACCCGCTGCTTCTACAGTATATTTCTATTTCTCTTTCTTTCTTTATTAACGGCTCTCAGATTCTGTTTTTCTATGCTAGGTCTACTAACGAGGTGCTCATAACCTAGCATATGCGCTGATTATTACAGTCCTCTGGCTCTCCAGTTTGGCTCTCTAGGGCTTTACTCAATCCATTCAATAGTGTTTGAGGTAACTATTGACTATTTAATATATGGGCAATGTTTTCCTTCCATACATAATCAGTAATGCCTGATCTCATTGTCTCACTTCTAACTATGATTTTTCAATGTTCCAGACTTACTTTTAGAGGACACGCTGGCTTCACATTTATATTTTTTGCTACAACTGGAAGTGATGGAATACATAAATTTCTTCGTTATGTCCTCTCTTAGGTTGAACTCTGATGAGAATTCTCCGTAGGGTTGAGCTGCTTCTGAATATTGTCCCAGTGTTATAAGGATTTCAGATCTTCCGAATCGTTTCCGGCAAGCTTTTCATATAAGGGAGACCAGTTTTGGCATTTTTCTGGTCTTCTTCTTTGGCGCTTTTGTTTCCGCCTGCAGAAACCGATGTGATGTTTTCATGGTACGTTTGATTATGATCATGTCCTGTTTGTATGTTTCTAGGCCACTGCAGGATTTTTGAAGTGTTGTAGGAATCAGACGATTCCATTTTCATTCTGTATGATATTTCTATTTCTCTTTCTTTCTTTAACATTGTTATTGAATTGTCTGGTTAATGTTGATTTGTAGCACACGGTTGTCTTGAAACCATTCTCTATGCGAGTTATTAGTACACTCAGGAAGGGTAGTTGATTATTGTTTCATTCAAGAATTGGGAACTGGATGGGAGGTACTGAGTCTACATGGTGCAGCAGTAATTTTACAGGTTCCTGGTAAGACCAGAATGTGAAGGTGTCATCTGCATATCTCAACCATATTGTTGACTTTCGTGATACTTTTCTTAAAGCAATTGCCTCGAAGAATTGTTTGTTTATTTTTCTAGTGCTCTTCTCACTTTCCACCTCAGCTCATCTTCTTGGGCCTCCAGGGTAACTTCCTCAACTGGAGCTGTCATATCTAAAAATGGGACATGCCTGATGGTTGTGGCGAAGTTGGAACCGTTTTGCAATGATTTTCCAAAGATACTCAAATGTCTATTCCTTATAATTCGTTTGTTCTAGTTTCCACAATGTTTGAGGCAAATATGGGCGATAAAATTAAATTCCAAAAATTAATGTTCAGGCCATTACCGCCTTAACAAGACCTATTAAATGATAAATTAGAACACATACGAAGAATAGATAGAAGGATAAGAAATTTGCTAATCATGCATAACAGGCACCACCCCAAAGCAGATGGAAATCGACCCAGCCCGTACAGGGCAGATGGAGGTAAAAGACAACCTAGGACTTACAAGTCTACAACCAAAGGACTTCAAAGATATCTTGAATTAACCAATGATTAGATGCTAACGCTTGTTTACGAGTATGAATTGAACAAAAAGCTTCAATGGTTTATCAAAGAAAACTGAAAATTAAAAAGAAAATCTACAATTCTACAGACAAAATGTAATGGGAAATAAAATACCAAAAGTGGAGACAAAAAATCAAATAAAAAGCAGAGAATACGAGCCTAAAATCCGAATGAAAAGAAAAACCATTACACAGCTGAGGCAAACACACGAACCTGGCGTTGACAAAAATATGACCCATAAGTGGTTGCAAAGCTCTTGAGTTGAAATCTAAAACAAAAAGGTTAATCCTAGCCGCTGAATATCAAAACTTGCCAATACCCTATCAGGTACTTAAGTTAATAAATAGGACATACACAAAATGTCACTTTTGTATAAATGCTGATGAAGCCTTTGACCATCTAACACACGGGCACGCTATTCTAGCACTGAATGTGTTTAAATATAGACATTATACAGTAAAGAAATGGTTGTATGTCAAGATATGCCAATAACATTGCCCAGAGAGAAGAATATTATGAATTCAAACCCCCAACAATGCTAGAAAATAAGTTAAAGTGTTCTGGAACATCACTTAGATATGTTAACATGTACATGGTCTGTCTTCGGGAATTGAAATGTCTTACAGTAAATATTCCGTTCAGTATCTCAGATTTGCTTGTCAGCTGTCTGACCATAACCAGTTGGGCGTGTCTTCTAATGACTGACACACTGTGCATCTCTGTTAATGAGCGGTAATAATGAAAGATTATTATGGCCGGGTGACAAAGTGTTGTCGTGTTTTTTTTTTAAGTTTGAAGAATGAGACAGCCAAAATAACCTGGATACTTGGGGACACCTTCAGTCAGAGACCATCTGGGGGTATCTAGTTACCCGATCTGAAGGTATTTCTAACTGGGCCCCACTTGAAATGATATGCTCTATTGTTGCTGTTTTGTTTTTGTTTTTTCAAAACCATATAGCGTATATTTGCTTGTGATGTATGTGCCGAGCATACTTTTCACACTGGGTCTCGTGATGACTATATTGGGCGTCACTTTGTTAGCGTACGCAGCTCTCACACGCTGTTGTTGTTATTATTATTACTGTTATTAATGAATTAATGATAGTAGTTGTAGTAGTAGTAGTTATAATAATAATAATAATAAACAGAGAGAAACTTAGGGATAGTGAAATGTTACGTACACTATAAAATTGAGAATATAATTGAATATGAATGTGATAGTTGTACTGATTATTATTAGTGACGGAAAGTCGTGCAAAGAAGTTGAAAGTATTAGAAATCCGTTGAAGAATCGAAATTATCCAGAAGGCAGCGTTAGGAAATTCAGTCAGAATATTGAGGAGATCGCAAGATTATTGGAGGAACTTGTTGTCGCTTGACATTCTGTATTATGGTGTGAAAACTCAGCAAATATAAATAAAGAAAAAGAAGAAAGATGATAATACCTCGCGAAGAAAAAATGAAACCTTTTCTATTGAGACTAAGGACAACTTGTTATTGTCCACTTCGCTAATAACTTGACACTGATAACTGTCTTTTTTGTTAGATGAGAGAGAGAGAGAGAGAGAGAGAGAGAGAGAGAGGACAAACAGACAATGAAATAAAAGCGAAAAAAACGTATAGTAAATATAAATAAATAAATTGAATATAAAGAGATAAGCAAGAAAAGAAATATTCCCTTTGGCTAATCTCTGCTTCTCTTCTTGCAGTTCGAGTCATTTCAGTACTCGCTGTCACCTCTCTCGACCCTCCACCCCGCCGCCAGCTACAAATCAATCAACATCATTGCAATCCTCATCATTATCTTCATCTTCGGCATTGCCTCAACAGCTGCTACTGCTACTAACACACCTACTACGATTACTATCACGAGCACGAGCGTTAAGTTTATAACTCTTACCACTCCCTCTGCAACTCTCTGTTGCATCTATCTCACTTTTCTCTTCCTCCGTGCTTACATCTTTTACTGCTGCTGCTACTGCCAGAATTGCAACTACGGCTACAACACAGCATTATCACCATTGGGCGTACGGCGCTCCTCTCGGGAAGATGAGCAGACAGACAGAGCGAGCAAGAAGCGACAAAAAGCGACTGCCCGCATTTCTATCCAGGTGATTCCTGTTGGGACCTTAACAAGTTAGCGAAGACAGGAGGATAGTGGCACACGGGCAAGACAGGACTTTACTTTTAAAATAATTTCGAAAAGATACCAGCCTCGCTTGAACGCTCGCTCTGTTGTCACGCAGCTCGGAACGGACTAACAAACGGACGATTGATTTACAAGGACAAAATATGAATGAATGGTAAAAAGGAGTGTGCTTGTTGCTGCTGCTGCTGCCACAACTAACCGGATACGGCAAGTCTTGAGCTGACCTACTAACTTTCACAGTGAATGGTCAGCTGGTGTGGATGTACAGATAAATTGTATATATTTAATTTTCCGTAAGAAAAACAGGAAATAGAAGAGGGAAAATGATTATATAAATTTTATCAAGGACGTTATTAATCAGGATAAAAAATTGATAGTTTGCTAAGTGTTCCCCCTGCCCCACCCATTTTGGATTTGATTACTTTTGTTTTATTTGTTTATTTTTGTGTAGTATATTTTTCCGGTTTGTTTTCGTTTTGCTACATTTACACAGTTGCATTTCTTTTCTTTTTGCCTCAATCACTTTCCTTCAATAACAAAACAGTGTTTCTTGCGATAAAAAAGACAACCTTGTCAGATTGTTTGATAGTACCGATATTGCTACAATAACACTGGTATACGCACTTATACCAATAAGCAATAAAAGCATTACTACAAAAATCTACCTGGAGTATAAAAGCAACAAGAACTTAAGTGGCAGTGGACAACAAGACGACCAAGAAGCAGCAACTGACGGCGACGATAACTAACAACTGTTACGAGGAAACTGCTGCTAATACCACCGTTTCTTCCCTGCTGCTAAATTTGTTACTACTACAATTATTACTCCTGCTACAGCTGTCCCGACGTCACAAGGACACACAATAATAAAATAGTCGCTTACTGCAACTGCTAAGCCTTGCAAATACTAATAGAACTACTGCTGTTGAAACGAGTACATCCTTATTGCAACTACCAATTCCATCGACTCTTTCTTTAGAGCTGGCGTCTGTTGGTTATTACCCATACAAGACAGAGGATTGAAACAGAGGATTTTAAAAATAAAAATTCAACTGGAGAATTAACGCAATTTACAGCTAAATGTCTCTGACGACAGGATTTACAAAACAATTGAAAACGGTGATGTTTTAAAAAAAATAAAAGATTGAAGAAACTTGAGGTTCTTAAAAAGAAAAAAAGTCGCGTGGAAACTATAACAAGAAAGTGTAAGCGGAAAATCCTTCTGAAAAGAAAGAAAATATAAATAGTCTTTATTGTGATTATTAAAAAATATTGAAAAATCAGACGATCAGCAAAAGGGAAAGAAGAAATCTATTTGTGACGACTGAAAGAAAGAATTGAGTCTCTAATAAAAAAAAAACAGTCGTGACTAGAAGTGATTCTCTTTTTTTATATAATGTTGCTGTGGTTCAATCAAAGCGAGCAACACTTGGGTGTTGCATGTACACAACTACAAGTAATGGACGAAAACGGGCGTTAAGCCAAAATTGCAAGTGTCGATATCACCGTCTCCTTCACCATTGCCACTTAACAAAGAGAAAGTGAAAGTTCGGAAAAAACGCAAAAAGAAAAGACGAAAAAAATAAGAGAAGTCCCTCTTCTGAAAACGGTCACGCGCACACAGGTAAAAGAAAAGAGAGAGAAAGAAAATAATAATAATAATAATAATAATAATAATAATAATAAAAAACTTGCTTAGGGTTTCTTAAAGAAAAAAAAAATCAAAGTCTGAATTCTACACCTATATACTGACATAATTATTTGCTTTTGTTAGCCGAGTGGGTGCGTCTGCGCACGCGCGTGTGTGAGTGTGTGTATGTGTGTGTGTGAGAGGGCGTGCGTGCGCGTGCCTGTGTGCGTTGGCGCACCTGTATAATTTGCCATGATATGCACCTGGAGGGCATCTCTCTGATGAAATGCCCACCAGATCAATTTGTCGGTGATGTTACTTTTTAAGTGTAGATAGGGAACCTAGTTTATCTGTTCCCAGCCGCTTACAATAATAAAATTATCATTAAAATAGGTAATATATAAATACAAACAGAACACGAGTCAGTAAAAAAAAATAAAGATATGTGAATAGATAACTGTTTATATGTGCATGTAACGAAATTCGTGCATTATTAAAATAGTGGAATTTCACATAGTACCAAGATTTCTATACTATACTTTGGGGGAAGTGCATTTATTTTTTATTGTGTCGAGTAAGTCGAACCGTTTTCTATAAAATCTATTACAAATAAATTAATCTAGTTTTTCCTCTCTTTTATTCCATAAAAAGTGTTTCTAGGTTGCTCCAATTATTTACTCTCTCAATTGTGTGTGTTTTTTGATAACTATCTTTTATTACATATGTATCCTTTTTCAGGAAAGTTAATCCATAACTAATAGAGTAAAATTGTAGCCTTTTTTTTCATCTTGTACTCTTTTTCATCTTTTTAAAATCCTATTTCCCGCTTAAAGTACGATTTTCTTTCCATGCATGACTGGAAAATCAGAGAAATTACTAAATTTTCCCTCGCAGTAGATAGGCTCAGGTTTTTTTCCCAATTGGAGCAATCGAATTTCCATCATAACTAAATATTCCAAAAATCTTATCTCTCCTTTCTTTTTAATTAACCGGCCTGATCTAATGAATGTTTCTTTTCAAAATGCAACTACCCGTGAAAGCGAGCAAACACACACACAGGCTGTTCACAAAGTTGGTACAGAATTAGGGTGGCGATATTTCATCATGTTGTTATTTTCAATGTCGCACTCTGGTCTCTAACAAATAATGCCAGCGAGGAAAAAATTGAACTAATCAGCGTGCAATTAAGAAAGCTTCGGAAAATGGGGAGTAAATAAAAAATCCTGGACAATATTAGGAGATTTATTCATATTTACGTAAATAACGCTTTATTTCTAACTCGAAATAAAAAACAATTGAAGAAAACAAAAAGGAAAGTTATGAATTTCTGGTTATCGGAATGAAATCACTGAGACAATAAACACCTTTTGTGGAGAAAAGTAAAAAAGTTCTTACCAATATATTTTGTGGTCAGTCACGTGAACTCTAAATGTTTAGCCCATTTGCATCGGAATACAACAGTAAGCATTATATTGAAAACTATTCTTCTCTTTCGGCAATTTGGTTTAATCATGTGTTTTTTTTCCTGTAAGAGTACCATTTCTGCATAACCTGCCTCTGAAAGCTTACCCAAACCAGTATCAACGCACACGTACTTTAATGAAAAAGAAAACGCACAAAAACGTGCTCTCCAGGTGATTTTATATTTACCTGACAATTAACAAAAATTAAAAGCAAAAGAAGAAACCGAAGTGAAACAGTCATACCGGATATTAAGAATGTACAGCCGACCAAAGAAAGGCGACGACAACGACATGAAAGTAATGAAAACTCGAACATACGGATTTAGATATAGGCACTACCTCCAGTATCGTTCTTTCGTCAGCAACTCTTCCCCTTCTAAGAATAACTTGGGCTACAAACATTCTAGCCAGCAAATCAGCTGTTACGCGACCATAATACAAGATTCTCCTGTTAGTTCTCTGGGAAAAATCGCCACTTGCATTACATTTGATGAGGAAATGAAAAACAATTTTCGTAACACTAAGCGTAACAGTGGAAGTCATAGAATTAACGACATGACTTGGCTGGCCTTAAGAACTCTTCCAGCCACGGACATAAAGCCAACGTAGACTTGTCCTAAAAAATATAAAGTCTATATATATATATATATATATATATATATATATATATATATATATATATAGCTAGAGATATTAAGAAATTTCTGTCAAGTTTTACTTAATCTCCGTGCATCGGTTTGTAAATATTAAAAAAAAAGATGCACAGTTAGTATCATATATATGTGCGTGAAATATAAGTTAATGTGTAACGTGTATATAGATAGATATATCTGTTACACCTTATATATTTGGAAACCCATTAAAAGGGGAAAAAATAAACAGGCCAGTCAAAAGTGTGTGCCTTTCATGTCAGTTGTTTGAATAGGCCAAGGATAAGTTTTTAAAAAGGCAAAAATATTGTTCCATAAAGAACAATTAAGATACAATTTAAAAAAAAATGTTTGCTGAAGGAAGGTTATTTTCCATTCAGAATTAAGGGAATTAAGATTTTGTAAAAAAAAAACAAAAAAAACACTAACATTTTAAATGCACCCTTATTAAATAGGTAGTTCAGTTTGACTCAAATTATAGAAAACAATTGAGGCAGTGAAACTTTAATAATTTTTTTTTTAAATTAAAAAATTAACATTAAAGAATATAAAATTCAGAAAAAAAGAGAGTAAATCTTCGGGGTTGAAAAAAGTATAATATTTATAATATATGCTTCGTAAATATTTGTGAAACGAAGATACTGCCACCAAAATATCTAAATCCACACATAAGCTTAAAAAAAGGATATACAGACATACACACGCACACACAACCCCATTGTTGCATTTTTATTATTACGATATTGATTATTGATAAAATTTCCATTGTTATATTTATTCTTGTTGTTGTTATTGTTATACCAGTGCATTATCCTGGTGTAGAAAATTGTTATATTACCAGGGAAAGAAAGGGTTCAAAGATAAAGCTAATATAATTTAGTTTTATCATTTTTTCTTGGAAATAGAAAAATTGATTATTAAAAGAATTGGCGAAATATATTGACTTTGGATATTCTTCATCGACCTGCTTTATATATATATAAAAGAGGCCAAACTTTTCCCCCATATATAAACACACGGACCCACGAAGAATCTTAAATATTATAAATTTAAACATTAAAATATACACGAGGGTATATTAAAAGCGGGAAAATAATTCCGGCAGAAATTCGAATTGTGGACCGAAGATTGTTTAATTAAAGAAGCAAAACCAAAACGTAAAATGGGGAACGAAAACAGTCAGCCTGCGTCTAGCGCCACCACCCCAGCGTCCGAGGGTCACTCAGTCTATTCGTTTGGGTCCGTACGACGCTCTTCGGCGGCATCTAGTCAACATTCTTCTCCTGTGGAAGCACCACAACCGGATCTAAGTCATCTGACCGAAGACGAGATTGCTCAAATACGATCAGTGATTGACAGGGCGAAACAAATTCAACAGGATGAAGCAAACAGAGTCAGGTAAGTAATATTTTTGTCGTCGCTTGTTTTTAATTTTTTTGCATTTCTTTTATTTTCCCACATAACTCTATTCCTACAAAACACCTAAGTTTTGCCTCCTCTATAGACATGACTTCGACCACGTATTCGTGCTTATTTATATAGTTACATTAGCACACACTTTGCAAAATGAGATAAGAGTATAAATTCCATGTGGAGATAAAATGTAACATATATAGCCAGACTGCTCTCTTCGTATTTTATTGTCACGACCTTTAAACTTTCAGAATTAATTTCAAAGAAAACCGGCTATGCATGTACATAAACATGCCCCCCGCGACGCCTGAAGCACACTGTTTCAGTGAGCTTTCTTTCTTCGAAAATGACTGAGACAAAAAGAGCCCAGGAAGATGGATTCATGCCTTTTCAAAGAGAATTAGTGTGAATTAAACGAAACACCATGTCTTCAAAAAAGTGTCACTGGTTCAACACATTTTTACCACTATAATCAAATTATCTAAGGGGTTAATCTAACGGTTCAGCTAAAATACTGAAATATTGTGTAATCATGAGTCGAAATCGATGGGAGAATTTCTATCTATCTATCTATCTATCTATCTATCTATCTATTAAGTGTGTCTGTTTAGGGCTGTTGCGACCACATCCAAAATCTGGTCAAATAACCAAATGTCAGAATCTTGAGAGTAATTACTTCCTGTTTGGGACAATACAGACAATGTTTGCACTCCCTTACACTGACCAAACGATAAAAATGTAAGAATTCTGGAAAAACTAAATAACACATTAATTAAATATTCCTTTGTCTGTCATATTCAACAAAAAAATGTTTAAAACAAAGGTTACTGTCGAAATAAATACACACATACACACACGCATATATATATATATATATATATATATATATATATATATATATATATATATATATATATATATATAATATATGTGTGTGTGTGTATAATGTTATATATATAACATTTTTGTTTTATTTTCTGCGATGTTTCAAAACGAGGGGCTGTTATTTATAACAAAGAGAAGCATGGGAAACAATTGCAGTCTATGCATGAAAAAAAACTACAATTTTAGAAATGTTGAACGAGAATAGTCAAATAAATAAAATTAATTAAGTTATTTTTAACCAGTCGGCACTCTGAAAATTTTCTTTTGAAGTAAAGAGAAAAGAAAAGTAAATCTCTGGAATGCTATTAAAAAACAACCATCCATTTTGAAAAAACAAATCACTAAGTTAAATATTAACTGTAAGTTAAACGAAAATGTTATTTCGTATGTACCGTATATACTTGTGTATAAGTTGACTTATTGCATAGGGCAACCCCTGAATTTTAATCACTTTACCTATGTATAGTGTAACCGGTTACCGAATACACACACACACATATATATATATGACGTGATTAGTATCTGCGACAAACGTTACCATTTTAAAGAGTGCAATCACCATCTAAAAGAAAATCTGTGCGCAAAAAACTCTCTGCTAAATTGATTCTTTAATTGCATATCAAATGTTATCACATGTTCCAAATGAAGAAGGTAATTTATATGCGATACATTACTCGATGGACAAATTCCCATCAGAATTCATTATGTCTAAGTATGTCATTTGTCATGTCTAAGAATCATGTCTAAGTATGTCTACTTGATTAACATCTTTTTGTAAATAATAGAAATCAAGAATACATACATATATGAACACCCACATGGATAATCCACCCTTGTTTTGCCTTCTAATTTTCAATTCATTATATTGGCAGCAATTCTGATTCAAGTATACAACATGCACTAAATATTCAGAAAACACAATTCAAATTAATGTATTCATTTCGACAAACATCCACCAATCAGAACTCGTACAAGGGAAACAATTACTAAGAGTTTCCTGACTTTTGTCACCATTCAATGCAAACGACGACATGCTGAAAATTTATGTTTCATTTTGAACAAAAGTTATGTTAAAAGCCAACCTTCACCATTTTGTTTACATCATGTGATCCTCTTCTCAAGAAAAGTACAACTTCGTGCGGGTAATTGATTTGGGCTCAAGTCATAACACTTTGAGGATTCAGTACCTAGTAACACCCACGCAATGTATGAATGTATGCAGTCTTTCATAAATGTGGCTTCATCTCTGTTGAAGGTAAATTGATTAAACGACGTGCAGAGACACAGGTAGCCACAAAATATCAGTAAAAATAATGAACAATTCCGTAATATTCCTGTAAAACTCTTAATATTCGTAATAAAATGTTGATGTTTTGTAATGTTTTCCGTTACTGTTATAGATCAGTGGAGGTCAAATTAACCAGTAAAATGGATCTAATATTTGAGTTGGATTTCACTTTTTGTAATTTCTTTCCTGTTTTAGGGAGATCAGGATTTCAAACTTAATTAGTCTTCATTGTTGCAGCTGAAAATCATCTGCCCATATCAGAATCAAGTTCTGACCTCAATTCATATATATTTACTTGACATAAATTATATTTGGCAAAAGACCACAAATATATAACTGCCTGGTGAGGATTGATCTCACTTGCAATGAACTGATAATCAAACATAAGGTATATATATATATATATATATATATATATATATATATATATATATATATATATATAGGTTGTTGTAGGCGATGGATGGCAATATTATTCCATTGAGAAGTACTTTCATATAGTGCATTTGAGCCTCACTGGATTTTGATCTCACTGATTTTATTCACTAATTTAAACTTAGTATGAAGTCTGTGAGAATATTTCTAGCATGATGAAAAGAAGGCTTTGAGATATCGGTTATCTCTTTCCATGTCTATCATATATATATATATATATATATATATATATATATATATATATTATGCACCGAAATAAACAAACACAAAATATTTGTTAAAATCGTACAGGTTAAAACAGTGCTCAATTTCAAGTAAGAAAAATTAAATCTGTAGAGCGATTTAATATCTTATATAGATAATACAGTGACCGGAACACTATCTTTATTCAGTAAACCCCTGACCATATCTCGTCGGTCGAAACCGCAGTAGTGTTCCGGTCATGTTTTATTTTATATATATATATATATATATATATATATATATATATATATATATATATATATATATATATATATATATATATATATATATATATATATATATATATATATATATATATATATATATATATATATATATATATATATATATATATATATATATATATATATATATATATATATATATATATATATATATATATATATATATATATATATATATATATATATATATATATATATATATATATATATATATATATATATATATATATATATATATGTATATATATATATATATATATATATATATATATATATATATATATTAATATATATATATATATATATATATATATATTAATATATATATATATCTTTGGAAAATCTTTGGAAAATCTAACTGAGAGGCGATATTAACAGTGACTCTGCAATATTGATCTCGGTATCCATACAGTCAATATCTACAAACATTTTTTCTAAGTTACCGAACGGTTTTGTTTTGTAAATATAGCAAATTTTCATCCTTTATATCTATATGAAAGGCTACCTCTTGGCTGAAGTAGCTGCTTATTTTCCACCGGCCAAAAGGATGAGTATATAAGCCGTGGTAGAATCCAGTATATATATTATTGATTTTTCAACACTTTTTTCTTGAAAGATAGACTTAAATTTAATAGTTCTCCCATCCGATCCTGTTTTGAATTTAAGTTTTTCGACGTAAACAAATGTGTCTGTGCGTGTGTGTTTAGTTCATGTTCATGTTTCTTGAACTTCTTGAAAAAAGTTTTCGTGTGAATAAATGGTTTTCCGTTTCGAAGTCTCTTGCACAGAGCAAGAAAATTCTTCTTCCAGATCCTTTCTAAATCCCACTTTGTCTCTACAAATGCCCATATGCCTGACTAAGCTAATTCGCATCGCTGTGGATCAAAATAAGTTAGATTCGCACATCATTAAAAGCACAAGAAACTCATTGGGCTCATTTCCACTGTGGACGTTCACAATTTTGGTTTCGCACCCAATAAGGCAAAACTTAATAATATCTTAGTCCCATACTTTGACCTTTCTTTATGCTTGCAGGTTTCTCTATTGATAACTTATTCTAAATCTTTTCTGCGAATTTTTTGATATTTGCGATTTGAATCGAATCATCGTGAAGAGGTTTACACAATATCGGCCTCATTTATTCTGCCACCAAGATCAGCACAGACGTTTAGTTTCATGCTCATTCAAAAAGAATTGATCCGAAATAAATTCTATTGCAAATAAACACGTTCGAAGCTGATATCTACACTTCTGAGCCATGCATTTGTCCGTTGAAGTAATTTATTTTAATTATGAGAAGATAGAATGTATGGTTGTCAGCAATGAGGAAAAAACACAATAAGAGGGCTACAAATCGGAGATGTCAAAATCAAACAAGTACACGTGTTTAAATGAACTGGGAAGTAATTTTAACATATGACAGAAAATGGTACTAAAATGAGAAGGTGCATTGCAATAGCAAAAGATACTTTCTAAAATCTAAACAATATTCAGACAGGAAAATATTGGTAGAAACAAAGAATATTAAACTGTTATTTATTATTATCTTTTCTCCTATATGCCTGTGAATGCTAAACAATTTCCTCGCAGATGATGAGATGCGTACAGCTACATCACATTGAAACACCGGTTACGGTGCAATCACCGAAGTTAAGCAACGTCGAAACTAGTCATAAGCTTTGATGTGGGGGTGGTGTAATGAATAATGGCTCAGAATAGTTTTGATAAATTTATGAAAGCAACTCTACCCCCCACCCATAGCTATGGTTAATTATCATGCCTTGTATCACTAAAATCATTTTTATCTCCAAAAATAAAAATAAAATTGCGTACAAAATATTTAAATTTCGGCATTAAATAACCCATAGTGGTGTTGATATGCCGTTAAATAAAAACATCCAGACAACCTGGTCAATACCTTGGTGGGTGACTGCTTGGGAATACCAAGTGCTGTAATCTTGTATGTGCAGGTGTTGCAATAGATAACGGCACGGAATTGATAATTGGAGAGAGCCGTGTTCCTATTCCAGTCGGGTTTCTTTTATTCATTTATGTGCTAATAATCTTGGGAAAAATATGAATCCACCTCTTCTGCCCCCAGCTTTAGATTAATTAGTAGGACTTGTATCAGTAAATCATTATCTCAAAAAAAAAAAAAAATTCGTACAATCTAAAAATATTTTCTAGCTTTAAATAACATAGAAGGGGTTGATAAGCCGTAAAAAAACAAATCAAACTTATCAATTAAGAATGAAGAGAAAACTTGAGGCAACAGACATGTGATCCGAAGAAGGATAATGAGAATACTATGGACGAAACATGTGAGCAACAACGAAGTCTTAACGAAATAGAAAATAAACTGACAGTTTAAATTTCTAGGGTATATAATGAGGAAAGAAGGTCTGGGGAAGTTGACATTCACAAGACCTATTGAAGGCAAGGAGAACAGATGAAAACAAAAGCGTAATCTACATAACGAACAATAATTTGGTGGCAGAAAAGCAAATGGGAAGGACAGTAAATGAAACATCAAAAGACAGGAAGATGTTGAAAGCCATGATTGACCACGTTCTGAAGGAACATAGTACACATAATAAGTGCCTGCGTTTAAAATACGCTGTTACTTCCCCTAAGTAAATGATATGACAAAAATGAAGTTCAGATATTGGAATTTGTTTGCAACGTTGGCCTTATACTGAACTCGGCTTCATGCAATTAATAATTAAATCTACTTTGCAAAGAACTTCCGATATCTAATCTTAAAAATCTATTGCACTAACATTGAGTCCCAAAACTAACAGGACGTAACAAAACATATTTACTTGGCATTAATATTATAAATTCAGCATCCATATCGGAAAAGATTGAATACTGCTGGTGTTTGCTTGACCGAATTGAATAAAGCTACGGTTAAATAATAACTAATATAGGTCTCAGAATTCGCCTATCTGTATGTGTGTATATTTGGTAAGTTTCTGCATCATGATGTTCAGGTAAGGAATGTGGCTAAACATTCAGCAGTATAAATAACAAGACCTGTCAAAGCGCCAGTGAGCCCTCTTGTAGGCTCAACAGCTATCTAGCAAAAAGGAGTAGATTGTATTCTAGAGATATGTATTCAACCATTACAGCAGCATAGCTGGGTCAAGAGGTTCTGAGAAAGAAGTCATCGGTCAAGGTTCTCCTGATGGAATCAATGACCACGTTATCGTAACCAAGGAAAGCCTTCAAATTATTGACATTGGTTTGACCCGGAGAGGGATAGTTTCCGCTAGGTCATCTAGCCAAGATGTTCTGTGTATATGATTGTGTTTTTGATAAACAGTGCGTTGATGTTTGTCGGATTTGGATATTTTTGAAAGCACAATCCTACGAAATTTTTAGTTTCACGTCTTTTTGTGCTATTTTTAAAATAAACACTGCTTAACATTGGTTGTTAATAAGAAAAAAATCCAGTTACAAATTTAGTAACCTTAGACCTTTTTGTCGCTAAATTCGCTACATGCTAGCTCAGTTTATCAACCCTGCATTGGACTAAAGCAAAACAAGCAAGTGAGCATCTTTTAAATAACACGCTACAAAAGATCATTGCCTCACAGGATACGGCACAATTCAAAAGATTTTCTTGGTAAATTAGAGCAAGGTTATTTATTAAACAAATCGGATAGCATCACCAGCTACGTCTAGATAATTCGGAAAAATGTGACCAATGTTCGGTGAAAAGGGTTGTAAATTCTCAGTTGAAACGTAGATTGAATCCTTTCTGAATCAGATCGATCGTATTCTCTCCCGTGCTTACTACGTCCATTCCTGCGCTCGTACGTTAAATTATTAACATTTAATGTATTGGGCATAAACGATACTATAATATTTAGAATATTATTTATAATAAGAATATTACAACTGAGAAAATAAGTGAAAATAACGAGCATTTTACGTGTTTTTCAGCTTAGCAAAACTTCTTCAAAACAGCGCTAAATCGATAGAGATAATAATATTCAATAAATTAATAAAAGTTCAAGTGATTTATCTGGTTAGCCGTCTTTAGATTTTTCGTATCTAAACGCTCATCAGGATCATATGTTTGATAAATCGATTGAACTTATCAGATCACAAATACATGCTATTTCTTAGCGAACGAATGCTAATTCTAACTCAAATTTCAAATTCTTAGCACGCTAGACTTTCATTAGAAATGTCACACTATTTAAATTTAGAGAAAATTATGCAACGTCAAGCATAGTCAGTACCTAGATTAGTAACCGCTTGCTGTGCTATAGGCTTGGATGTGCAGATGGTGTAATGGACAATAGTTCGGAATTGTTAATCGGAGAGACGCGTTCGAAATCCAGTTGGGTTCTTTATATTCATTTACGCACAAGTACCCTTGAGAAAGGTATGAATCAACCTCTTCTCACTCCCCAGATATGGATTAATTCTATGCTAAAGATTATCTCCCCTCCAAAATTTAGAATCTGAAAATATTTTCAAGCTTTAAATAACCTGCAAAGTCACTGAGATTCAGTTGTAAGTAAGGAAACTAACCACGTTGACCACTCGCCTGTGCAGTACTTTCAATACTTATTTCACTATTTTATTGCATTTTAAATCAAGATTAACAGTGAATATACAGGTAGTGCCTCTGATGTAAATGATGGCAAGTAAGATGGTTTCACAAAACCATAGCTAAGGTACACTTCGATTCTCAAAGCTGTCACATTTTTGTAGCCTTGATAAGTCAATTTTTTCTTATTGAATATTTACAGCCATCTATCTATAATAACTCAGCAATCTGATTCTTGAATGATGATCTCGTCCACCGATAACACACGCGAAAATGATGTGTAAACTTGATTTTGCCGTATTTTGTACCTTGCACCGTCGCCCATCCTCCATCTGATGGTTACACTTGTCCTCGTCTCTCTTGAAGCCTTCTCGAACAGCCTGACGCCTGTCACTTGCAAGTTACTACCAGGTATCTGGATCGATCTCTGTGAATTTCTATTTGCACTTGCAGATATCCTTAAAGCGCAGAACAGGGAGACCTACTAGGCGTTTTCTTGTAGCCAGCTTGCCGTACATATAATCCTTTGGCACGGGACTATCCATGAATATACTCCAATCGCTGGCAGAAGTGTTGTACGCTTTTGTATCCCGTTCACGCCATCACAGCAGCATTTCTGCCTTGCCTTGTAACACTGAGGATGAGAACATATGCCTGTTAAATTTTGAGTGTGATGTTCAGTAAAAACCGTTTCTTTTCTAAAACTCTCATGCTTAATATGGCCAAGACAGTAAATATCAACGTTATAAATTGATTGTGTAAAAATCAATTATGCAAAAATACCAAGGTGATTCATGCTAGGCGAAAGACATTTTTAGAAATACAGTTTCCTACCCTATTAAAAAAGAATACAAACTATTACATAGGAAATATCTAAAAGGAATATTATTAAATAATCATCATACAATAAATGCCTGCCAAACACAATTCATATCACCAATACTTAAAGAATGCAAAATACAAATATTTGCAAATAACCTAATATTATGCATTAAGTCATTCATCTTATCATTCTAGGTATAACGCACTAATAAACCCAATTTTCATACTGACAGAAATAAGTTAACATTTAAGAATTGAACACAAGCATAAACATAATCAGGTAGTCATGTGATGTTTACACAACCAATAAAAACAAACGTAAAGATGTACACATGACGCATATACAACCAATGAAATGAAAACAACATAGAATTTAAATCGTCAAATGAAACTCTACATTAATTCAATTCAAAAATTTCGGATGAAGCTTAATAAATAATGAAATGTATTACTTTACACCGATCTTCCTAGTCGTGCCTTATTCAATCTTTCTGTCGGATTTAATCCATATTTTCCACCCGTAAATTCAAAAGTAACTATAAATAAACTAGAAAGCACAAAACGAAGATGTACCTTTTCAATATATTACTAAATATAGAAGTAAATAATAATAGTTAATAATTGTAACCAAAATACTGAAGCCGAACAGTTTCCATCATATTACCTAGACTGTTAGTCTAATCAGACTTATTTTATCTCAGAGAGATAAGATTTAAGCGGTTGTCTACTGATGATTCCGAAAATTCACAGATGAATGAAACTCTCTGCAAATCTCCAAGCTCTTATGTTCTATTTTAAAAAAAAAGTATATACTGAGCAGGGAATGCCATTAAAGTTTAATGAAGCGAAAGTGAAGAAATAGTAATAGTCCGGACCTGAACACGCCCAACTCGTTATAAGTGGTTCAGTTTATTCTTTCACCAATAAAACAATTGTGCACTTACGACCTATATTTTAGTGGCATGACAATCAAACTCCCATTCAGTCAGATCAAACAAGGACCACCCATTTATACTTCTCCCTTTAATGAGACTCCCCCACTTTAAGGTTGGCAGAAGAAAGAATATCACTCTCATCATATAAAGCTAACAAGACAAGTCTTTCCATATGAAATAACAGAAGATCATTTCAGACAAACAAACTGAATACCATAGTCGCTGCTTCTTCATAAATAAATTCTGAAAACTTACATCAGACTAACATACGTGGAGATTGGCAAGATGAGTGAAGTGTCGGCTGGGAAAAGAAGTGGGACAATGGAGATACATTTTGAATGTTCGCTTTGTTTAATCTTATCAATAATCTGCACTTTCATACAATGGATGTATGTAGGTGGGATACTATAATATTTGTATATTTAATTGATGGCACGCTAGTGATATCCACTAATAAGCACGTAGTACTTATCCAATGCAAAAGGTTACGCGTTCTATGAAGTTCTGAAAATATAGCAAGAAATTATTTAATGTCACGTGAAGTATAACTAAATTATTATTATTATTAACTATGGTCCAGAACTACATGAAATTTATAAAAGCTAAAAATTATTAAAATTATATTGATAATTTATAAAAAAATATTTACATAAATGATAGTATATGATAAAAAAGAGAGAGTAAAATAGCAAATGGTGAAGGTAGGGAGAGAAATGAGTATCAATCGTATAATAATTGAATGCACCGAATTCAGAAATGATACAAAAGTAGGCTTGATTGAGTAGGAAAAGTATTCTACTGGGAACCGTGAAACATAAAATGATCAGCTGTGTATGCATCAACTGAAATCAGGTTTAAATACAAACTTTTAATAAAGTTTGAGATTCAAGATGATCAACCAACACTGGCTATAAGAAAAGATATAGTTATCGTAATGAAGGCTGACAGAAATTGTCAAATTGTGGATTTTGCTGTTCCATCAGATCATATAATAATAGTTATAAGAAGTGGAATAAACGAGGAAGACCTCGACTTAGAAAGGCGGCCTGAAACCCTGTGGATACGTTCTATTTTCCTCAACTCTGTTATTGTTATCACAATATTTCTGCTCTTGTGTCTTCTCCAGGCGTCTGCCAATTCGTTTAATCTTCAGGGAATATCGAATTGAAACCTTTATTTAATCTACGGAGAAGATAGTTCTTGTCTCCATCGCAGATTAAATGAGAGGCTCAGTTCAAAGTTTCCTAACGGTTACTTGAATCAACATTACCTGAAAAAAGTAGGGAAGTCACGGTGATAATAACAAAAAAGAAGAGTACAATAATCCGAGTTTAAATTCAGACAAAATTATCGAATTGAAACGGCCTAGTGGAATATTTTGAAGAAGTCCATCCAGATGAAAGCATTACTGCCAACAGCGAGAATACTAAAGAGAATACCGGAGTATTGAGGATGATTGCTATTATTTATCTCATTTTACCTTTATTTTAAAGTGCCTGACACCTAACAGTTTTTATCCTTACAAGATTCAGATTAAACAAAAATGGCGTGTTGCTGCCACATCTGGGTTGGATTTACTCAGTCCTCAATTTTCAGCCTTGATTAATTTTAAAATAGTTTACACGGTCTTGAAGGGGGTGACCTTGCTACCCATAATGTACCGTTAATAAGCGTATATAAATAGTTCATCCAACATGCAATAAACATGGCCAGAAGATTGCGTTCAAGCATAAAACAAATTGTTCATGCTTTGTGTTCATATATATATATATATATATATATATATATATATATATATATATATATATATATATACTGCACAGAGAAACGTTACTTGAACCACGTTTTAATTGTACACGCATTGATTTTGGGAATTATTCTTTCTTTTAAAAATTAATTAATGTTATAATTAAAAATTAATGTTATTTACGTTCATAGCAATCATCTTACTCTTTGTAAGTTGCAAGAAATTTCGTATCCAGTGATTTTATTTTTAATACTGATGCATTCATAAATTATCTGAAAGAATTTAGTTTTTATTGTAAACATCAGAAGGATGCCACCCATTAAGTTGGACAAAATATAGATATCTGCGTCGATTTGAAGTCTAATCACTCACTTTGAACTTCCAACACATAATTTTAAAATTCAGCTCCCCTAGATTACTGACATAAAAACTTTAGTATGGTCTACAAAAAGTAAAATAATGAAAAATGTTATCTGCATCCCGATGAGAAAATCCAATATTCCGCATTAACTCAAGTTGACCAGTTTGGGTGACTTTTGTAAGTTTAGTCCTTTTAAATACTGAATTTTACTCCCTACGATTATTAGAAATACTTGTAAAGGTCTAATGCTTCATGTTTTGAATTTACTAATTTGAACATTTGGGACATTTTTAAAAATAAGCTGGACTTATAACGAGAAGAAAATCAAATCAGATTTATTAGCATTCAAATGGATTTCAATTCGTTATTCGCATCTCAAACCTGAGAACCATGCAGAGACTGAATTACAAAATGCCCCTTTTATTTTAATTTTATTACGAAACATATCGAAATTTTCGAAAAGATATTTCATTTAAACTTTAAGTTATAATAATACATTTTCTTTACATAGTTTTACAAGGTTATGCTAATATAAACTTCTAAAAATGGTAGCATTCTACTTATTTGAATTCTCATTTAGGAGTAACATAAATGTTATAAAAGACATTCTGAACCATGTTCAAAAATGAAGAACAGTCTTTTAGAATTTTATTTTTTTTTACCTCATGCAGCTTCTAACTTTTAAGTTATTCTTGAATAGAAACGGAGTCTGAATGGCAGATTAAGAACATTTTCATTTTTTAAAAATATCTTTTTTTACACTATCTCCGCCTCTGCTACATTACACATTAACACGTGATACTTCTCCAAAAAGCCTTACGTTCAGTGACCGCATTTATTTTACTCTGCTTGCATGTGACACACCAGTACAAGACTGCTGGATTGATTCGTAGATTGCTTCTGTTACATCAGTCCGGTACTGGTACTACACATTTGCCCTCCTGGTCGCATAGCGAGAGTCTTGAGGTGGCCACTCTTGCCTGGAAATCTTTTGTTTTATATCTTCATATTAGTTTTATCAGCCTATTCTTTTGTATTGGAAAAGTTATTTTGTTGTAATGCTTATTGCTTGAAAGAAGCATTCTTTTATTTGAATTCATTATTAAATAAATCGATTTTTTCCAATATTCAGTTACTGAATTCTTACTGTAGCTTAATTGTCAGTTGTAGCCTTAACCAAATGGGTTTAGCTTGGTTTACTTAATTGAAATTTTAGTATATTTCTACTTCAAAAGAAAGTTAACCAGTTAGTGTAGTGATTATCGGCGCGGAAATTGAACTCGACATGTCGAGTTCAAATTCTGGCCGAATTCTTATCATTCAGTGTCGCACAAATATAATTTGAAAACAATGAATCAATCAGTTCTTTCCAAATGGGTAAAATAGTAGAGTAGACTGTCTAGACTTAGTTGGCACACCAGTCTAGAAGAGGGACACCTGCGAATTCAAAAAAAAAAAAACGAGTGGGCGTGGGGCTGGAGTTACACCTCTAAAATTTCACTTGTTAAGGAAACAACAGTAGCAGGAGCTAGCATTGTGAGGCTGAAATCCTCTAGTCCCCAAATGAGTCTTATGACATTAAGAGGAGAGAGGAGTTATTTGAGTAATATGTATTAGGTTTTCGAAGTGTAATATTTAAATTTTTTCATGGCGAGCAAAACTTCATTCATAGGTAATAAATATAAGCTTTCTAGAAAAACTAATTATTTATTCCTTGTTAAAAGAATTTGGCATTATGAACGAAAAATCTATATCAAAATCAGAAAATATTCTATACTATTTTGGTGAGCTGTCAGAATAATATTGGTTTCGTGTTTTACGAGTTCTGAGAGAATGAAAGAATAACAGCAGATATTTCTAGTCGACAACTTGAAAAAACAAATGAACAAAAGTATAACTGCTTTTTTCATTGGAAGTCCATCATTTAAAAATTGACTATGTAAATCCATCCGGTAAACAAATTCAGCAGATGAAAGTGGTTGAAATACTTTATCCGCATCCTCAACTGGTATAAGATTTCCATTTAATAATCTCATTGGAGTACATTCTTGTTAGTAAAGGTTTTAAGCGTATAAAAGTATTCTGTTCTGCAAAGTAAGAATATGTTTCGTCTCGTATTCCAGACTCTTTCAACAAGGAACAAAAGAATTAGTTTCATACTCTTTGTCATTACTTATAATGATTATGTTCTTCATAAACAGCTTTAACTTTTTACCCAGCAAGCAATTCACACACACACACACACACACACACACACACACACACACACACACACACACACACACACACATATATATATTTATATATATATATATATATATATGTGTGTGTGTTAAAATACATTTTATTTATGGCTTGTTGCTGTTGCTTGCTGACAAGAAACTCCAAAATGTTTAATCGTCTGTAAAAGTTAGATTGACATAGTACTCTTGTATTGTCGACCATAATCTGATCCTAATTAGAAGGGGCGGGGGGTTGTATATGCAATAAATGACACTTTATTTTCAGAAGTGACAAGTTAATCTTCTCAAGTGAAATATTGTGTTATGACGAATATATGTTGATTCTTTTAACAAAATATCACTAATCTTCGAAGCTTCAAGGAAATTGGTAAACAACACTAGTCTTTTGCAAAGTACAATCACACACACACACACACATATATATATATATATATATATATATATATATATATACACTGGGCTCTCCCATCATTTTTAAAGTATAAGGGTACAGCAACTCTTAGAACATATGATTTTATCATAGTGGTAAAAGCATGTGCAGAACCAGCCACACTTTTCGGATGAGCCGAATTCAGAGAACCAGTGCACATGGCGTGTAACAAGGTGTCCGAAAGACCTTCCACAGGTTTTGAGTTCACAGTTGTCCTTCTCCTATACTAGTTACGACACAGTCTGTTCTGCTATTTACTCATAGCTAGAGTGATAAAGATGGAATCATACCTTTCCCAAGCGTATTTGCACTTACACACACACACACATATATATATATATATATATATAATGAGAGGGATATAACATTTACGAAGATGAGCAAATAGATACTGAGAAAGCAGACTGAAATTTACATAGATATGTTGGGTGTAATGAACTAGAAAGATAGCTGCGTACTGAGGCAGGATATATTTATTTACAAAAGCAAGAATGGTGATATGATGAAACTGGGGATGCAGATTATTATAGACTGATATAAGAATATATACAGTAAGTTATATACAGTGTTAAACCTGCATGGATAGGAACCAGACCATTGAGATTCAACCACCCTTATTGCTTAACTATAATCCCACAACTATGTAGGTATAGTATATTTCATATACGCTCATATTCCTATATATTATCAACAAAATACTCCACTACACTGATACTGTTGCGCCATCTGTTTAATCTATCTACCCACCGCACTTTATTAAAATCCTCCCTATTAAACCTTGTTTTTCCTTTTATTAATTGATATATTTTTCATTACTAATTCACCACTTTTAAGTCCTTATTCCAACCAAATCCGATTGCATTACAACTCAATAATTCTCTCTTGACTTTCTTAATTTAATCACTGAAATTTATTTGCAAAATCGTGTTGAACGAAATCCGTACATCACTCGCTGACTAAGTGTATTTTGTTGATAATTCGCTTGATCAAGAAAAACTTTTATATCCGTCTTTTCTTGTATTAAGTACAAAAATACAAAGCAAGCCGGAATATATTAGTGGCACGCCAATAATATATTTGATACAGAAAACAGCAGGAGATGTATACATGCCAGCGTTTAGACATGCGCACAGGTGCAAGCATGCACGCAAGTGCAACCCGCACACATAAAGACATAAACACGAACATGCATGCGTGCACCTGCCCATTATTGACATCTAAATATATTTAAAGCTGTTTTTTTCTTCTTTTCTTCTCTCTCTCACACACACACACACACACACACACACACACACACACACACATATATATATATATATATATATATATATATATATATATATATATATCGTTAACATGAAAAGTCAAGATTATTTACTGATGTATCAGTACTTCTGGCTAAGAAGCTTTACCTTAAGATCAAAGTTAAGTATACGTTCATTCTGTGAAAAGCCTAAAACCCCTTTACCAAAGTACATGCGAATATACATATCATTTTTATATGTATATCTTGTATTTGGTTTGTTTTAGACAATTCTTTAAATGCTATGCACTCAATGTGGACAAAACTGGTGCCATAGTTTGGGGCTGAAATATGAGTTGGCTAAACATTTCTCTACGCACATATATGTGTATGCATGCGTGTGCTGGAGGAGTGTGGTGCCGTTTTCTACAAACTGCACTTTCTATATACCTATATTCCTATCTCTCTCTCTCTCTCTCTCTCTCTATATATATATATATATATATATATATATATATATATATATATATATATATATATATATATATATATGTATATGTATATATATATTATTCTGTTTAAGCTATTGATCGATTCACTTCGTATCTACGATTAATATTATTTTCCTAAAATAAGAGAGTAATATGCTCCTTCATTCAATCTAGAATTAATTGATTACAGGATAAATTATGATTGCGATTAATTATTTAGATTGATTGATAAAGGAGTAAAATAAAGGAACATAATATCAAATTAGCAAAAATAAAATTACAATATTTGTTTTTCCTCGTGACGTTTCTCTTCCTCTCTTTCAAGTTGTACCTGTATACGTCTCACTTCCTCTCTCTCTTTCTCATACAAACTGTGCCTGAATACTTTTCTCTCTCTCTCTCTCTCTCTCTCTCTCTCTCGTTGTGGATGTATATGTCTCTCTCTCGTTGTGCTTGTATAAGTCCCTCTCTCTCTCTTTCTATCTCTCGTTGTGCTTGTATATATCTCTCTCTTTCTCGTTGTGCCTTTATACATCTCACTGTCTCTCTCTCTCTCTCTCTCGTTTCGCCTGTATACTTTTCCCTCTCTCACTAGTTAAGCCTGTATACGTTTCTCTGTCTTTCGTTGCGCATGTATACGTCTCTGATACTCATCGTACCTGTATACGTCTCTATCTCTCTTGTTTTGCCTGTATACGTCTCTCTTTCTCTCTTATGGACAGATTCATATAATTAAATCGATAAATCCGTAGCCCAATTATGAAAAAAAAAATTTTACATAAGAAATACATATTTTTCAACGCAATCTCCTTCCTGGACAATGCACTTTATTATTAAGCTTTTTATTAATTGCATTGAACATTATATAGCGGAAATTTCAGATAAATATTCAGGTAATAACTGATATAAACACACGCACACACACATATACACAAATATGAGAGAGATAAAGAGGGAGAGACATTGTTGAAAATGTGCTGATTTCGTTTTTCAACACAATATGTGCATACATGCATAGCGTATGCTGAAAAGATAAAGCAAAATAGATAATTGTTGAGATATTGGAAAGTGAGTCGGTTTGAGAACTTTTATCAAAGAGAAACAAAGCATATACATGATGATAATGGAACACGTAAGTACATCCACCACATATAAATATATTAAGATAAAAACTGTGTGGACATAGTAATCAACACTGCATGGTAACTTTCAGTTTCACGCCTCACTACGCTCTTCATAATTATATATATATATATATATATATGTATATATAATATATATAATATAATATATATATATATATATATATATATATATATATATGCTGTTCGTTTTTGCAATACATGACAAATATGAGAATATCAAAGAAAGATAGATGGATAGAATGATAGGATGGAAGAGATCTAACTGGAGTGATCGAACGATAGAGTAGTCGAAATTGATTCAAGTTGTAGTTTGCTAGAGCGGGGGCGGGAAAGGATTTTTTAAGCATCATCCATACCATGAGAATCATGTGAAAACTTCAACTGGCAAATGTAAGTATTAATCAAAGTAAAAACTGCTGAAATAACGAATCCACAGAAGAAAGGACAGACGGAAAGAAAGAGAGAGTGAAGGAAGATGAATGGGAAAAATAAGGAAAAAAGAAAAGAAAGAAAGAATGGAATTCAGGAAAGAAGAAAAGAAAGAATGGAAGTAAGGAAAGAAGAAAAGAAAGAAAGAATGGTGAAAATAAGGGGGAAAGAAAAGAATGGAAGTAAGGAATAAAGAAAAAGAAAGTATAGAAGTAAGGGAAAAAGAAAAAAAAGAAGGAATGGAAGTAGGGAAAGAAGAAACGAAAGAAATAATCGTAGAAATAAGGAGAAAAAGAAGGAAAGAAAGCCTGGTAGATGTAAAGAAAAATTAAAGAAAGGAAAGAAAAAAATTAGAATGAAGGAAAGAAAAAATGAAGAAAGGCAAGAAAAATAAGGAATAAAAGAAAAAATGAAGAAAAGAAGGAAAAATAAAGAATCAAGGAAGGAAGGAAAAAGAATGAACGAAGAAAAGTAAGAAAGAATCATGAAAAAAAAGGAAGAAAAAAAGAAAGAAAATGAAATAGGTAAGAAGGAAGAAACAAACTATTTTAAGTGGCAAAAAGAAACTTAAAGCGTGTTTTTTGTACCTCAAACCAGCAATGCAATTTTCCAGGGAAATGGACGCTGAATTTTCCAAGATTAATCGCTTTCCATATTTTTCCACACTGATTGTGAATAAAGAGAAAATCGAGGTCAGCTCTCTGGTGATTCAGTTGTTGAAGTTCTCTGCTAGAGTCAACCTGACGTTTTAAGTACATGGCCGCGTACATATGTGCTTTTCGGTTCAAGATCTATGCACGTAGAAGAAAGAATACTTGCAGACTAACATCGTTGTATATTTTCCTTCAGCAATTAAATTCCTGTTTTCAACACAGGTTAAACAAATAAATAAATAAGTCACGACTTCGACTGCTTATTTTGAAGGTAGGTAAAAAAAAAAAAACAACTGGCTGCTCTCACTTCATGAGTATTCGATTCTTCATATAACATCCATTTGGTCTTGACCACATTAAGGAAAGCAAATATCTGTCCATGCCAGGAAAAAGTAATAGTACACTGAATAGCACAATGGATAATTATTATAAATATTGTTGACACACAGTATGAGAACAGACTATCATTTTTAGCACTGATTCGGATGACGGTCAGTCATTATGTGCTAATACCTAACCACAAATGTAAATTAACAGTAAAATTCTACGGCGCTCACGCAGCGAATATAAAGGAATTTAAATTAAAATTATAACATTATACAAACCACGTATTTTCCTGATGTTTGTTTGTTAATTATGTCCAGCTTAAGGTATAATTTTAAATATTTTTCAATAATCCTAAATGAAACAAAGTTAATCATTCATTTAAGTTCAATGCACGCTTGGTGGCTCTCTGTTCTGTTACAGAAGAAATTAGATCAACATCAAATCATACAAATATAACTTTTATTTTTAAAAATCGCAAAAGCACCAGATTTCTTTGTTGCAAATTCTTTACAGGCTTTAAAACATTTGTTTTTTCAATAAAAACATACGCCCCCATATACCAGAGAAATGAAACCACTGGAACACAATAAGTTGTGTATAATTTCGTTAAATTAATTTATAATTGCCGCGTAAACAAACTATACTACACTGAGTATCTCATATATAAATATTATTAAACATACATGAGCTATTTTGCTTGTCTTAGTTTTGTTAATAATATTTACTTCTTAAATTCTATTGCAATTATTTATTTATAAGCTGTCATGATAGTGGGCAGGGAAGTATATATAACTTTATTGCTTATATCGCTAGGATATCGCTTGTACAGAGTAAGAGCAGTTTCAGTTAATAAACATATATAAGAAGACTGATGCGTAGATTATGGTCGTTTGTTTGGGAGATTTTACATGTCACCCCTTGTTAGGTTAATTTTGAAAGCCACTTAGTGAAATTCAAACGAGACGAGACTCGCTAACGATTACTCCACTCAGTACCTCCCTTAGCTAGGTAGCTAGATAAGATCAGAGATAGATAGAAGATCAGATAGATAGATAGATAGATAGATAGAAAGAATCAGAGATAGATAGATAGATAGATAGAAAGAATCAGAGATAGATAGATAGATAGATAGAAAGAATCAGAGATAGATAGATAGATAGAAAGAATCAGAGATAGATAGATAGATAGATAGATAGATAGAAAGAAAGAATAGATAGAGATAGATAGATAGATAGAAAGAATCAGAGATAGATAGATAGATAGATAGATAGATAGAAAGAATCAGAGATAGATAGATAGATAGATAGATAGATAGATAGAAAGAATCAGAGATAGATAGATAGATAGATAGATAGATAGAAAGAATCAGAGATAGATAGATAGAAAGAATCAGAGATAGATAGATAGATAGATAGATAGAAAGAATCAGAGATAGATAGATAGATAGATAGATAGATAGATAGATAGAAAGAATCAGAGATAGATAGATAGATAGATAGATAGATAGAAAGAATCAGAGATAGATAGATAGATAGATAGATAGATAGATAGAAAGAAAGAATCAGAGATAGATAGATAGATAGATATAATCAGAGATTATGATCAGATATAGAGAGATATGATCAGAGGTAGATCGTTATGATCAGATAGAGATATACATGGTGACTTCAACGTAGATTACTGGTTAGCTAGTACGTTTCGCGCGTAATTACTGCTGCAGTGAGTTCGATTCTCAATGGCTTACCTCAGCTTAACTTAGATATATTGACCTGGCGTAATGTTTAGTAAACCAATCTCGTACATGATTATTATTATTATCATTATTATTATTATTACAATGTCCACTGCGTGACCTTATTCCAATACGCCCATCTATACGTATAATTTCATCAATATTCATTATGAATATATGATTGTTCATACATATGAATAAAATAAACACGAATAACCCGAGATATGATTTTTATAAAACTCGCATTAGAAGAATAAATTTTCACTGATCTCGTATTAACTTCATCTCAGTTTTATAATTTTATAATCACCTCTAATCCACAGAATAAAAGTAGAGTCTATTCTCTGTTCAGTTTGACTGAGTTTGGAATAAGAAATTGGAATAACACATTGTCCTCCCACTCAGTCTAATCTGGGCTGAGATTTAGATTCATAAATTTAGTGACCAAAAATTTTTTTTTAAAAATTAAGCCTAAAAAAATTAGAATTATAAGATTTTATTTAACTTTCTTTGGTAAAAAGCGTATTATTTATAATTTCCTTTGTTTTTATTTAATTTTGTAGGAATATTTTTCGGTCTACCACTGAATTAAAACATGCATGCGTATGTACACAAGACAAAATATGCGTGCGTATATACACAATAATAGAAACGTACGTACGCACATAGTTTACATGTAATTAAAATGGGCATGTGTTGCGAGGCCTAATTTACCTTTGTCCAGCAACAAGCCTGAAAGAAGGAAAAGGGTATAAGGTGATTTTTTTTTAACCCCTCTTCATGACACATTGATTTTTTTTAAACTAAATATATTTTAAATGAACAATGAATTTAGATTTCAAATAGAAATTATACCGGGGGTGGGGAATTGAAGGCTATAATTTAATCGTGCTAGCACTTGTATTTGGTACGCAAGAGTACTATTTCAGGCTGAAATGTAGCACTCTTTTAATGGCTAAATAAGTAAAAAAGAGAAATAATCGTGTTTTCCTTTCTTATTCGAAAGACAATCATAATTTCATAAAACTAATATTTAGACATAATTTAACATTGTAAAATATTTAACGTCCAACATATTATAAGTTACCATTTAACATAATAAAACAATATATTTGAATATAATTAAACATTTAACGTAATATTTAACTTTTAATATAACATTCAAAGTAATTTAAATAAATTGTTAAATTGTTTAACATAATTTATAAATAATTTGAGAATTAATTTAACATAATGTAACAAACTAATT